>LR753372.1:138941-161797 GCA_902729485.2 Mus minutoides
TGTCTAATTCTCTTTCCTCTCTGTCAATTGTCTGTCCTTGGCATGCCAATCCATCCATATTCATCAAAACTGTTTTATGTTAAGTCTGTGTTTTCATTTTGTGGTTTGATTGTTTGTTGTTCTGTGTTTCATATTCAAAAGAAAAAAGTTAAAACTTTATCTTCTGGTTATTCAGCCCTTGATTTAGTTTTAACTCATTTCAAAAAAAGAGAAAAAGAAAAAAAAATAGACATTATCAATTGGTCTTTGGAGCCCTGCACCTATAGTTAGGAGTCTAGTGTGGCAGGAGAGGCCCTGCTAGGAGCCTCTCTGAAAAGCCACTCTTAAAGGGACCAGCAGCTTCTCAAGTTCTATGGTAAAGGAACTGCTGGCTGTTTCTCCTACAATTATTGGATTCAGCAGGTGACAAGGTACTCCTTTCTTGAAATTACAGCTAGAAAAATTAAGAATTTTGTTTGGCTTAAATAAGCAAATGTATGCAGCCATTTTATTTTTGTTTCTGAATAGTTTTAAAGGTATAAATATGCTTTATATGTTACAAATTTTTAATCATAATTAATAACTTATGAGCCAATAATCTATAACCAAGACATATAATTTTTCCCCTTCAAGTCTAGCTGGATTGCAAAGTTAAGTTTGTGATTATGAATAAAAACTAAATAAGAAAAAAAAAAAAAAAAAAACAAGACCATAACCAATGAACAGTCCTTGGTACCCATTATAGGGAATAGCTTTCCAAGTATCTGTTGGCCTGGGGACAACCAAATCGAAGCCCCCTTCTTAAAACATTAAAACTTGTCTTGCCAGGAGTTAAAGGACTTAGCAAGATTCCTTACAACAAGCAAGCTGTAACACATGTTTTTCTGAAAATCCTTGTGGTTTTGAGACAATGTCTCCTATAGCTTGGGCTGGCCTCTAACTTACTATGATGCAAGTCCTAATCTTAAACTCCTTATCTGCCTGCCTCTGCCTCTTACTGGAGTGTGCTAACACATATTACTTGCTATTCTGAAAATATACGCTGTAAATCACTTGTCCACTTCCCATTCTGCACCTAAAGGAAATGTCAACTCCCGCCCCCAATCTACTTGAACAGGTAAGAGTCTTGTTTCCATTTTAAGACTACATTGTTACTGCTCCCCTAGAGATGGGAGAGCAAAATGATGGCTGAAAGATGAAAGCTTGTTTAAGGTCACATGATTAACAGACTCAAACTAAATTTAGAATTATGAATTTGGATGTTGCCTTATGACAGTCATTTTAAAGGAGGGAAAGCCTCTGTTTGGAGTGATCTTTAAGAACTTGGGTGATTTCTTCATTTAAAAACATAAAAAAATGCATCCTGCCAATCTCCTTCTTTTCCCCTTTAAATTGACACCATTTGAGAGAGAGACTGCAGTATTCTACCAGGTGACTTTCTAGGAGTTCCCATCTTGGAATTTCTGAAGACACTGTTGTAGTACTTCAAAACTACTGTGTATGTCTTAAAGTTACCTTTGGGGTATTTTTTTGTGGGGGGAGGGATTAGCTATCTTTCAAGTTCCTAAGATTCCTGGGAACCTGATTCAGACAGCCGTGAGGGGAAACTGCCTAGGAGACAACTCAGAGAACAGAGGTGGGTGTCAGAAAACAGTGGCCATGGGCTTCCTTGTGAGATGGAGGAGGAAGGGCATGGAGCTGGAAGAACCACAGAGGGAGGCACAGCACAATACCACTTCCTCAGCAGGCCTCCTCTGGCATCTCCCGACAAATGCTTCTAGCTCAAGTGAGTATGGCAGGAGCCATGCAAACTGTGTTAAACCACCAGTTCCCCTCCAGATTCAGCATCACTTCTGCCAATCGTGTAAAAATAAAATGGGATATGAGAAAAACTTACAAATAAAAATCTTATAGCAATCCTGGCAATATCTGTTTCCTGGTGACACAATATGTGCTCAGAGACTTGGACATGACAGAACATAGACAGAGACCTGCACAAGAAGTCCTGGGTCCTGTCCAGTGGCCCCAAACTGGGTCATTCTACCAACAGTGATGGGCGTTTGAAAATTGCCTGTTGGCTATTTGAAGATATTTTCATTTCTGATGGACCTGTAATCTGCGAGAAATGAACTTCAATTGCTTTTTCTGCAAGTACTAAAAAGTTACTCTTATGTCTTAGAGGGCCCCGGCAAAGCACATGTCAAGGACTGGTAGGTCAGTGGGTCTGAAATCACAGCTCTGAAATGAACACTTGATACTGTATATAAATTGAATGATCAGCTGGGTGATTTTAGAACTACCTGGGTGGAATTTATGTGTCTTCTGGATGAGATGATGGTTCTAGGCCAGTGGGAGTACCTGACACAGAGCACTGCAATCAGCCAGGAGGGAGGAGAGCTGGGCGGGAGGGGGTGGGTAAGTGGCTTGACCCCCGACCTAGTCTTTTCACCCATCTCCTTCTGATTGTCCTTCAGTGTGAGTGCAGCTACTTACAGGGCAGTTGTTCCTTGCTGTGTGAGAGCAAGCTCAGGATGGCTCAGCATTTGCTTGCTATGTGAGAGATGGTCAAGTGTACCTTGACCTACATGTCCCTGGCAGATTGGGAGATCTGAGAGCAAGCTTGACAATTTGTAGCCTTAGCTTGGAAAATCGAGTCATTACTGATTGTGATGTCTTTTTAAAAAGATGACTAATATTCATATGCCAAATTCAGATCTTTTAATTTAGATCCTGGACTTTCAGCAAGAGATTGAGAGGAAGAAAAGTTTTACAGAGGGCAAGAAATAACTTGAGACAGAGACTGATGAAATTGTAGACAAGTGAGATAAGAATTAAAACAGTACTAATAAGGTGAGGAGAAGAGACACATGGAGGGTGGATGTGGTGTAGCTGAGCTAAAGAGGAGACAAGGAGGGAAAGGGGATACATGAAAGAATATTTTCAAGTTTATTAAAATGTTAATATTCCAGCTCTTATAACTATCTTTCCTAATTATTCTATTTTCCTTCTCTTTTAAAACTGTTTATTTTCATATGCATTGGTGTTTTGCCTGCATGTATGTCTGTGTGAGACTATGGGATCACCTGGAACTGGAGTTACAGATAGTTGTGAGCTACTATGTGGGTAGTGGGAATTGAACCTGGGTCCTTTGGAAGAATATCTAGTACTCTAAACTAGTTAAGCCAACTCTCCAGCCCCTCTTTATCATCAATAGTTCTTGGAGTAGGAATAACCTATTTTCTTCTTGATTTCTTTTTTTTTTTTTTTTTTTTGGTTTTTCGAGACAGGGTTTCTCTGTATAGCCCTGGCTGTCCTGGAACTAACTTTGTAGACCAGGCTGGCCTCGAACTCAGAAATCCGCCTGCCTCTGCCTCCCTAGTGCTGGGATTAAAGGCGTGCGCCACCACGCCCGGCTTCTTCTTGATTTCTAAACTGTAATTATTCCTTATGATAAACACAACTAAAATTCCTTTAAAGATAGCATTGGGGGAAAATGGAAAGTGAATGGAAGGAAGGCTGAAGAAAGGCTGCCCCATTGTTGCCTACCTACTTAGGATTCAGGACACCTAGGTGTATGTGTGCTCAGTGTGTGTTCTCCATAGATTTTCTCCAGAAGGATCCGAGTGTTATAAACAACCTTACCATTCAAATTTTCCAACTGCACACAGCTTCAGTTGTACCAGACTTGATAGATCTCCTGTGAACATGAAGAGAAGACTGATTGCAGAGAACAAGTGTGTCCAGAGCACAAGACTGAACTATTTCCTGAACTATAAGGTCTGCTGGGGTTCCCACACATGATGTCACCTCAATTCCCACATTAACTATGTGCACCTAGTTTCTCATTGTCCATATAGCATCTTGTTTGGCTAATTGCCAGTTCCCATCTGCTGCCATTCTTGACCCCAGAAGAGAAGCATGAGCTCTATGATATTTAACAAGTCATTTAACAAGGGCCAAATATGAACGACATATCACCTTTGATGAAGTCTGAGGACTCCACACACCACAGCAGAAGTTATTGAAGCATATTAACAAGTTGTTACTTTTTCAATACAGGCAAGGCATAGAAAGAAAAGTTCAAAAGAAGGTTATTCTGCTTTGATAGCTGAAGACTCCCAGGCGTATCTCAATGGATGAACCCGAAACAGACTCCAAAGGCTTGTGGGTCATATGTTCGCACAAGCAAACTGAGATTGGTGCTCACACCTACTTGATTTGCATCAACACAAGCTAATATTTAATTTCATTGTCTTCCCATCACACCGCCAAAAAAACTTGAGGCCTTGAAGAATCAGACTAATGTTCCCTGATCTGTAAATATATTTAGAACCATCCCTTTTATGCTTCGCTCTCCAGAAAGAACATGCCACCACGATGCTTGAGTTTGTGTTGCTTTCCTAGGAACAAGCATTGCAGGAATTCTACACTTACTAACTCTACCTAGCCTACGCCCTGGTTCTAAGTTGAAGCATCAAATGCATAAATAGGAATGGCAATTCTTAGACTACTAATCCATTTTGATTCCATAATTGAGAGTAATAAGATGCTTTTCTCCAGAGGCCGTGGCAAAAAAACAAAACAAAACAAAAAAACAGGTTGAACAGTCAAGGAAGCCTGAAATTTGAGAAGATTCAGACCTGCAGTTCTTTTGTCCTGAGATAGCATCCGACCTGGCCTGTGTTTTCCAGGTGGCTGCAGAAGTCTCATTGGCAGGAATGTAAGAAATAGGACATGAGTTACAAATGTGCTCTGTTAAAACATTTCCTTTCTGGAGGACAAAGCTGCCTGGGCTAGAATAACAATCAATCATCGTTCTTCCACGGACAAGAGACAGAACTGCACCTTCTCATCTGTATCCAACCCTTATTTGATTCCCAACTCCGGTGTGCAGCTCAGGGAGGACAGCAAGAGCGTTGGATCCCCACTAACCCTGCCATCCCGGGAGAGGCCGCCTCTGCTTTTCTTAGATAAGCTGTGGATTGCTACGGGCCATGGTCGGGCTTTGCGCCCCTGGGAGTAATGAACACACCACACCGTCGGATCTCAGTCTGTACATACCTTCCCCTTGAGCAATTTTAACTTTTCCCATGTCCATTAGGCCTTCCAGCCTAATCTCACTCTGCCAATTGCTCCCATGGTGAGATCATTAAGTAAATTATTTTAAGATCAAACACCCTGCAGTGACAATGGCGTCCCATGTAAGGTAAATGCTTCAAAGGCCCCCCTTTCAAATTACAGCTCTCCGGAGTTCCTCCTCGCCTCTCCTAGGGCCTACCCCGCCACTGCCTGCACCGCTTGGCTTGTTGCCCCAGGCAAAGGTAGCACTGCTAATTGGCCTCTGTAACAAAACTGACCTGTGGACAGGATAAGGCTTGTTTGGAGCTTAGAGACAAAAATTATTCAAGGTTAAAAACACATGAATGCACCAACTACGTCACCAAGAAAGCGGACTGAATGAACGTCTTCTCCCGCCGTTCCTGGTGTGAAAGAATGCGCTCCCGGCGCCCGGGCCGAACAAAGGCTCCTTCAGGTAGCCGGCGCCCGCACCCTCTCTGCGGGGCTCCTCGCCATCCTCTTAAACCCCGGGCCCAGGAGCCCCATCCTCGCCAGGGTTCCAGGCCCCCTCCTGGGGAGGGCCTTTGATCTCCCGGGCTAGTGGCAGATGGGACAATTTAACTGCTTGAAACAGGTGCAGCGAGTTTGCCTGACAGGTCGGGGCTTTTATTTCTAGCACATTAGCCGGGCGCATACAAATGGGTTTTTGACAGATTCAAGCAGGTAAAATAGCGCCGAGGCTCTGCGAAAGCGCGGTCACACCTGCCGAGGTGGCACAATTGCAAAAATGCTGCATAAATTAAAGACAGGTAAAACCTCGGGGCTCCCTGCAGCAGGAGGTTCTGGATTTTTTTTTTCCCCTCTACTTGGAAAGGTGGTGTGTTGTGGTGGGAATGGGAGGGCATTCTCCAACGAGTAAACACCAAACCCCTTGATCTCTTTGGGCTCAAAAGAAACCGGGCTTGGTTGGGGTGGTTCCCAGCCATCCTCCTGTGGCGGTGGCTTGTCACACTTCAGTGATACTCGCCGGGACTGAGAAGGAGAGGGGGAAATAAAGCAAGCTCCCCGCCCGGCTGCCCTGGGGCTACCCTGCAGCCCCCGCCCCTCGCTCCCCTCTCGCCATTCTTCCTCTCCAGGTGAAAGATTGGGATCTACAAATTGTGCTTAGCTAATGAAATAGCTCACCCATTGAGGAAAGTTTGGTAAATAGCAGTCTTCTAAGAGCATCCACGGAATCAGGAAAGTGGCAGGTCGCGCTAGTTAGTCTTCTTCGATGTGGAAAAAAGAACGATTTTGGACCTATTGTCGGTTACTCTCATTTTTCTTGGGAAAAAAATGTTGAAGAGGAACGTACTTTTTATTCTTCTAATTGGAATATATAAGTAATTTTCTAGCAGCAAAACTGTTCCAGAACATTATTTGTGTGTGAGTGTGTGTGAAATGGCACACTAAAATAATCTTAAAGTTGCAAAATGTGATGCTATTTGGCAGAAATTTTTCTTTTGTTCTTCATATAAGTTCATGATAATCGTCTTTACGTCGTAAAATTAGATTTCAAATTAATAACTTAAATTCATTCCCCTTTTCCATTTCCATTTTTTTTAACTTCTGAAGGTTTCGAGAGTGTGTTTTTCATTCTCAAGAATATTAGAATCCCAGCACTAGGGAGGCAGAGGCAGTCGGATTTCTGAGTTCGAGGCCAGCCTGGTCTACAAAATGAGTTCCAGGATAGCCAGGGCTATACAGAGAAACCCTGTCTCGAAAAACCAAAAAAAAAAAAAAAAAAAAGTTAGTTAGGCATCACAGTTAAAAGCCTTAGCGCCTTGGGAAGGGGGCTGCTCCTTTCCTGACTGTGCTTCTAGACTAAGAAAAATTAAACACCACCTCTTGCCCTTTTCTTGGCCTTGCTGCTCACTAATGGGCTGAGAGAGACAGCACTTACAAGATAGGGCAGCACTCAAGAGTGCAACCTGGAAAGAAGGACCCCTCCTATCAGAGATACTTCTCTGGAGGCCATGGCATTTTCTCTGTTGAAATCACAGTTCTGGGCCAGTTATTGCATAGAATGACTAAAGCTTCAGAGGACACTGAAGTCAGCTCCAGGTTTTAAAGAGGAACCGTGATGGAGGGAAACAAAGGACCAGCTACTCAAAGTGAATTGCTTTGTGAATGTTTTTATTTGCTTAGTCATTGGATGAACTCAGCCAGTTTGCGGAGAGCCATGGTGTAGAAGGCACTAGGGGGCATGCAGATACTCTGTTCAGAATGGGGTCCAGGGGCAGATCTGGGACAAGGATGTGTGCACATATATGCATGTGCATGAGGAAAGATTATGGGGTAAAGGAATAGTCAGTAAGATAGTACAGTATACACTGTTACTTCACAGGGCACAGAGTACAACGGAAGAGCAGCCAGCCTTACCAAGGGGGGTATCACCAAGTACAGGAAGGGAGTTTTGTTTGTTTGTTTGTTTGTTTGTTTTCTGAGACAGAGTTTCTCTGTGTAGCCCTGGCTTTCCTGAAACTTGTTTTGTAGACCAGGCTAGCCTCAAATTCACAGAGGCCCACCACCTACCTCTGCCTCCTGAGTGCAGGGATTAAAGGTGGTCACCACTGTTGAGATTTTGTCTAGGCTCTGCCCAACAGCCAGGTGTGCCTGACTCACTATAAAAGGGGCTGTTTGCCCCCTCTTCGATCTCTCTCTTGCTTTCTTGCTCTTACTCTGTTCTCTTGCTCCTGCTCCCCCCTCTATTAGCCCCGCCTCTATCTACGTGCTCATGGCCAGCCTCTACTTCTCTACTCTCTGCCTTTCTCTGTCTTTATCCCCTCATCTCCCTTCCCCATGACCTGAATAAACTCTATTCTGTACTATTTCATCCTGTGGCTGGTCCCTCAGGACACCCCCTTCCCCCACACCTGACTACACATCCACCATATTTTTTTCTCTTCTTATCTTTTTATAAAGCACACCAACCACCACCACACCTGGCCCAGGAAGAGGGTTTTAAACAAAATATTTAATAATAAATAGGTGTTTGTATAGGTGATTATATAGATCATAGACCAAAGATGATAAAGAATTCAAACTGTTTGAACAATGTGCAAATGCGTAAGATAAAGGAAGTCTTAAGGATGAGCCTATGGGAAGTGCCTGGTACTTGGACATGGTGTTTTTCAGAACCTTCACATACTGACTGCCAAGCACCTCTGAGAACACTAGCCAGTAGCCTGAGGATGGTAGGCTGAAAATACAGAGAAGGGCTGTGTTCTACCCTAGTCCTAGAAAAAACATTTCTGGGGTTCATAGGGAAGAAGTGACTTCTGAGCTGTCCTGGCTCCTGCATTTGGTCACCATCATGGCAGCTTGAGCCACTGTCACTGGTCAAACGAAGCAGAATGTGAGCATGTTTATATGGCCATTACCATGAACGCAACAGAAAGACTCTGTTCTCAGCAGGGTGGGCATCAGTCACGTCTGCTGTCCTGCTCTACAGGGACTCTCAGCAACACATTAGCTCTTTATTAAAGCTCATTCTGCAAGTTCAAAGTACATTTGTAATACTACTTTTTTTTTTAATTGGGGGCTTTTATAATTTATTTTTTAACTTTGACTTATTTTCTCTGTATGTGGGGATGTTGGCTTTGGTTTTCCAAAGCTTACCTGTAATAAGGGTTCTTAAATGCTTTAACCTCCCTTCTAGCCTACCACCCACCAGCGGTAGTAAAAAAAAATTAGGTTACAGCCAAAGTGGACCTGTTTAGAAATAGTACTTTGTAACAAATAGTTCCTTGGGGTGACTTCAATCTCCAATTGTCAGGATACCAGCAGTCAAGTTCAGTAGTGTCAGGATAGTAAACATAAATCAGCAACAGTGGCACAACCCAGCAGAAACAGTCAGGCCTCTGCCAAAGCACCAGTCAGCAGGAGCAACCAGGACCAGCAGGGACTCCAGAAGTTCTCTGCTATGCCTCTCTCAACAAAGTGAAGATCATTGAAGACAAAGGCGTGAGGCCAATGAAATGTTGCAAAGCTAGCTATGCAAGCCAGCCATCACTGTCTATTGAATCCTATTTATATTCCTTCCAAACATCATATGTCCTCCTACGGGCCTTGCCTCAGCACCACCTGAGTCTGTCTTAGCAAAACTCCTCATGAGTCTGTATCAACTTTTGCTTCACTCTGCCAATCAACCTGAGTCCACCGAAGCGGCAAAAAGCCACCAGAACTCTACCAGAAGGTTTTTGGTGCATTTATATCTATGGAATCACAACAAACGATGACCAAAGACAATGGTAAGGGGTACTAATACCATCCAGCATCATCCACTGTCTGTTGGGTTATATTTGTATTCCTTTTAAACATCATGCATAGGCTGGAGAGATAGCTCAGTGGTTAAGAGCACTCTGACTGCTCTTCCAGAGGTCCTGAGTTCAATTCCCAGCAACCATATGGTAGCTCACAATCATCTGTAATGGGATCTGATGCCCTCTTCTGGTGTGTCTGAAGACAGCTACAGTGTACTCATATAAATAAGATAAATAAATAAATCTTAAATAGATAGATAGATAGATAGATAGATAGATAGATAGATAGATAGATAAAAGTTAAAAAAAAAAAAAAAGGCCTGGTGTGGTGCATGCCTTTAATCCCAGCACTCGGGAGGCAGAAACAGGCGGATTTCTGAGTTCGAGGCCAGCCTGGTCTACAAAGTGAGTTCCAGGACAGCTAGGGCTATACAGAGAAACCCTGTATCAAAAAAACCAAACAAAAACAAAAACAAAAACAAAGAAAACATCATGCATACTTTCATGTGTATGCTTTAGAAAAACATTCTTTACCTATGTGCCCCAGCAAAACATCATTTGGCATAACTGACTTTCCAAGGAAACCTGAAATTTCCACTTCAGGGGAGAGAGAGGGATAGGGAGAAGGAGAGGAAGGGGGAGAGGGAGAGAGAGAGAGAAGGAGAGGGGGAGAGAGAGAGAATCAGAGAGAAACTTTGGAGAATTGGCTCTTTTCTTCCACCATGTGAGTTCCAAGGACAGAGCTCAGCTAAGCACTCTTTCCTGCTGAATATTTCATCAGCTCTCTCCTCATGCTTTAAAAGAAATAGAAACATAAAACAAAAATTTAATCTATGATTGTGATGTTTTAAGCTGTATGAACTTAGAAGTTGTGTGAATTTAGAAGTTCTTTGAAATTATGAATTTTTAACGTATAACTTTGAAGATATGAGTTGTGCTCCTTTGAGATACCCTGGGTAGTGTATTTGCTATTCTGGCTGAAATGGCTAAAACTTAGACAGTTGAGCAGCTTGGTCAGACTCTACCACATCAGAGACCTTAAACAATCTGTTGGAGAGCCTCTGTCTATCGTGTGGCCAGGTGGGAAGTCCCACCCAGAGTCAGACCTGCTGCCAAGACACCATCTTCTCTCAGTACTTAATTCTGTCAGAGAATGATCAAATCAATCACCCAGGAGTACCCCTAGCCATTCTCATTCCTGTCTCTTGGTTTTATTTTCCTTTCAACTCTGTCATTTGTCTGTCTACCACTAGAGTGTTACCTACCTGTATTCCCCCATCAGAGCCCAGGATGGCCTAATGCAGCACTCTCAACTGTACTTTGCTGACCCAGGGAACGGCCAGGTGAAGCCACCAGGCTACAGTGGCCACAGTGTGTGGCCTGATGCTGCTATGGTCTTCCCATCTTCCCTTGGCTGTCTTAAGGAAGCTAATGGTATTGAGGGCAAGCCTAGCCCTGGCTATATTTTAGTCTCTTCTCACTTGTTTGAGTTTACAGTGTCACTTTTTCAGTCTGATAGCATCAATCTGACAGACTAATTCAACAGGGTAATGACATTAATCTTAGTGAGGTGTCTTGATGACTTCAAATGAAGTGCCTGTCTGGCACCTGTGCTGATACAGGTGTGCTCCTGAATCCTGCCTGTTGAGTATCTCTGAGGAAGCTCCTACCCTAACCCCTACTGGGAGGAAGAAAGACACCTGACCTTGTAAGCAGAGAAGGGTAATCTTTTCAAGAGCCTATGTATATGTGGCTCAGTCCCACAGATGAGCTTACCTGCTGATTTTGGCTGGAGAATCTAGTATCATTGAAGGCTAAGACTCCATGACATGATTCTTTTCAGAAATGTGCATTAGAAATGTAATTTTTGAAAAAAGCTAAGATTTTTACAGTGGGTTAAGATGACCAAATTAAAATCTATAGCCTTCCCTTCCCACTCAGGTCCTCAAATCCTCTTAGAACCTTAACCATTGCCAACCAGCTTCTTTCTCTGAACCTATCTGTGACAGTTTCAGGTTCCCCAGAATCTAGACATTTTTAATGGCTATTTTCAGTATAGAGCAGTTGTGTTTACCTGTGGAATCCTATTACTCTGAGATAAGTTGAATTGGAGTGTCCCCCTAAAATGTGTTAAAACTTTGGGTAACCACCCTGGTGCTATTGGCAGGTGGTAGAAGTTTTGGCGACTTGCACTTGAGGGACATATCAGGACTCAGTGCCTTCCTCAATTCACCTGCCTGATCCCATGAGGTCAACATGTGTCCTGTGTCCCATGCTTTCAACTCTGATGTACTACTCTCATAGCATGTCTAAAAGCAACAAAGCCATCGACTAGAGACTAGGCATCACAACTCTGAAGAAGCATGGCCTCCTCCTAAGCTGTTCACCTAGGGTATGCGCTCACAGTGAAGAAAAGCACACGTAGTCCCTGAGTGTATCTTCCACTCCACTCTCATGAATTTCTGTTTTCATGCATAAACTGTCTACTTACCATTTCTGCTTAGATGTCACATGGGTATCTGTGATGGTTTGTATATGCTCTGCTCAGGGTGTAGGACAATTAGAAGGTGTGGTACTGTTGGACTAGGTGTGTCACTCTGGGTGTGGGCTATAAGACCTAGCTGCCTGGAAGTCAGTATTCTGCTAGCAGCCTTAAAATGAAGATGTAGAACTCTCAGCTCCTCCTGCATCATGCTTGCCTGGATGATAATGGACTGAACCTCTGAACATGTATGCCAGCACCAATTAAATGTTGTCCTTATGAGTTGCCTTGGTCATGGTGTCTTTCCACAGCAGTAAAACCCTAACTGAGACAGCATCCAAAATCACAAATCTTTCTTCAGTGTTCCCTAGTTCACAGATAACACCTCCAACTGACTTGAGTGTTCCCCTCCCATTTGTATCAGGCCTCTCTGACGCTTCCTGAATCTATAACTTGGTATGTACCTGTAGCTCCTCCTTGGTCTAGTAGTGACATCTTTCAGGTAGAGACCTAATTATGTCAAATGGATTTCTTCAGGAACACGGTTGTTACTTTCCATCAAAACTATCTGTTCTTAATTTTTTCCCACACTAAATCTGGTTCTCTTTTTAGAAACATTATTAATTTTTTTTTTATTTTTTGAGATTATAATATAATTATATATTTCTCCTCTCCCCTTTCTTCACTTCAAACCCTCTCATGTACCTTTCTCTTGCTGGCTCACAAATTCATGGCCTCTTTTCTCATTGTTGTAACATGGATACTTATATGTATATATTCCTAAATATGTAAATATTATCTTATCAGTCCATATAATGTTCCTTGTATGTACATGTTTTCCGGGCTGGCCTTTTGGTATTGGATAATCAATTGGTATGCTCTTCCCAGGAAAAGACTATTTCTTCTCTTCTCAGCTAAAATAAGCTCTTCCTCTCTTAAGTTGCTTTTGTGAGATACAGAAGCATAGGTGGCAGCTGAGGAGCTCGGCAAGGTAAGCATTACAAACAAAGGCAAGACAAGGAGTACAGTCAGAATTCCTGAAACAAATCTGCAGTACAGAGGCCCACTAGAGCCAAGGAGGCATTCCACATCAATGCCAGAAGTGTGGTTTCTTTCCAATAAATGCTGCTGGCAGTCACTTAACTGTTACAGGTCATTAAGGTAAGTTCTCTGTCCCCTTTTATGTCAGATATGTTTGTTACAAATTTTTAGTGTACTGTGAGGTGCTAGAGAGATGATTCAGTGATTTAGAGCACTTGTCGCTCTTACAGAGGACCAAAGCTTGATCTTCAGCATCTGCATGATGGCTTGCAACCATCTAAACCTTCAGTTCCAAGGAATCTGATACCCTCTTCTGACTTCTGAGGACACCATGCATGCACAATGGGCAAAAGATCAAATAAAGACAAACTCAAGCAAAATATCTGTAAGATTCAACAAGATACTAATACTTGTAGCATGATATGTGTTTAGAATGTCTGTAACTCCTGGCATTTATAAGGAGGGAACTCATATGTTACCATATTGAGTAGTTTCATAAATATTTTTAAATGAATATGCTTTTCCATATTGATATGGATTTCAGGTACTTAAAAAAACACTATTGATGTGCTTAGTGCAGATTTTTGAACAGCATTTAAGTAATTACTACCATTGTGTCTTAAAAGTTTTAACTGGGGGCTGGTGAGAAGAGATGGCTCAGTGGTTAAGAGCACTTTCTGCTCTTCCAGAGGTCATAAGTTCCATTCCCAGCAACCACATGGTGGCTTACAACCATCTGTGATTGGATCTGATGCCCTCTTCTGGTGTGTCAGTGACAGAATGCTCATATATATTAAATAAATAAATCTTAAAAAAAAAGTTTTAACTGAGGTTGGAGAAATGGCTTAGCAGTTGCTCTTGTAGAGGTCCTGGGTTTAGTTAGCAGCACCCATGGCTAACAACTGCCCATAACTTTAATCCCAGGGGATCTAATACATTCTTCTATTCTCCTCAGGCGGGAGGCACATACATGGTATGCACACATAATACAGCCAAAACACTCATACACATAAAAATAAAAATAAATCTTTTTCAAAAAAGATGACAAAAAAGTTTGTGTGTGTGTGTAGTGTGTGTGTGTGTGTGTGTGTGTGTGTGTGTGTGTGTGTGTGTTTACAGTGTGATCACAGATGGTCCAATTTGCTGGAAATAAACTGGCTTACATACCTGTTGATATGGCATACTGAGTAAGAGTATCTCCTGTTCACTCTCAGAACTGCCCTGGGTAAAGTGTATGGTCCTGATACTCAGCAGTAGATACATAGCTTTGGAGCTGTACTACTGTGAGCTGTGAACTTAACCTTTGCTATGTATGTAATTGTATGTAATTGTAGAAAAAAAGTCAGAAATGACTTAACTAAGAAAGAATAAACCAGTGTTTAACATTGTTGACTGAATACCAAAATTGCCGGGGAAACTTGTAAAAAGTATTGATGCCCAAGCTTCCCCTAGACCCACTGAGTCCAACTTTTATGTGGTAAGACCTAGTCCTCTGCGTTTCATAAGCTTTCCTAGTGATTACAATGTGTAGCAGTGTAAGAAGCTCTTGAAATAACTCAAAATGTACACCCACAAAGTGAGATGTGCTGGGGTACACTTCCAAATCATGCTGTTGACTGATTAGGAGGGAGGGAGGGTGTCACAAAAGAGCATGGTCTTGCTTTACTTTAAAGGTTTATCTTTATTTTTGTGTATGTATCATGTGTGTATGTGTGTGTGTGTGTGTGTGTGTGTGTGTGTGTGTGTGTGTGTGGTATGTGTGGTATGTGTGCTGATCCCATAGAAGCCAGAATACAGTGTTGGAATAACAAGCAGCTGTAAGCCACTCACTGTAGGTGTGAGAACTGAACTCACATCCTCTGGAAGAACAGCAAGAGATGGTAAAAGCTGATCTGTCTCTTCTATCCTCCAAATCTCACTTTATTTTTTAACTATATTTTTTCATGTGGTGGTAAAGATTCTTAACGCTTTACAATTTTTAAATTAATAATTAAAATAATTAACATTTTAATTATTTTAAAAGTATATAGTTCAGTGGCATTAATTATCCTTACAGTATGACTTAGTTACTATTGAATTGCTGTGAAGAGACACTGTGACCAAGGCAATCTTATAAAAGGAAACACTTAACTGGGAAGCTTGCTGACAGTTTTAGAGGGTTAGTCCACCATCCTCGTGGCAAGAAGCAGACAGGCATGGCACTGGGGCAGTAGCTGAGAGCTTTACATCCTGATCCACAGGCAGCAGGCAGAGAGAAAGACACTAGACCTGGATGGCTCAAACCCACTCTCAGTGACTTATCTCCTCTACAAGGCCATAACTTCTAACCCTTCCCAAAAAGTTTGACCTAAGAGGAACATGCATTCAAACACACAAGCCTATGGGGGGGGGGGCATCCTCTTTCAAACCACCACACATTGTTATACAAATATTACCTCTATTTTAAAAAAATGCGCATTTGATTTACATTCAAGCATACAGTTCATTTACTCAACAAAAGGTGCAGACACACAGGCATTGGTTCTGTATGATTATCTACATTTCAAAAGGTGGAATAAAACATTTTTATATTCATTTTTACCTCATCCTTTCTTATAGTGAATTTAACTTAATACTGGACATCTGGGGGGTTATTACAGTTACTTCATTTCCAAAATATTATCTAAAGAAAACTCTCACTTTTGACATACTTTAACATGGAGTTTAATACACTTTCCCCCCACAGGGCACTTAGAACAGCTCAACAAAACTTTAGAGTGGGGAGTATCATCTAGATGCCCACTGTGATAGGGGTCAAATCAAAAGCTGCTTTGGTGACATTTGGTATAGATTTAACCAAGTCTTGGATTTTGCCACATAGCCCAGACTGGCTGTAAGCATATGTCCTCCTGCCTCAGACTACTGAGCTTATACACATGGATCTCTATACCCAATTTAATGTGATACTGAGTACTGAACCCAGGGCTTCTTGCATGCTAAGCAAGCACTCTACCAACTGAGCTATGTCCTCTGCCCCTCCCTCTAGATAGGAAGAGTCAAGAGCAGGCTGTGTCTGTTAAATGCTTCCAGTTTAGAGGCAGGGACTGTTTAAGACCTCGTGCCGTTTCTATTCATTAGGTTTGCATGTTGAGAGATAAAATACGCCTCACACAGCCATATTTCTGTGAAAGCCACTACAGGTTTATGGAGGTGCTAAAACGGTGCCACAAACATGGAAATTAGTGTCGGCATCTTATCAGATCTTTTATATATGGATCTTATTTTAGAGAAACATACGATGGTTATTTGGCACTTTCGGATAAGTAGGCTGGTTTTTCAAATTTCAGTTCCTGTCAGATCCCCAGCCAATCTATCAGTCGGCTTTTCCACAGTCTCTTTCCTAGACAAATGCTGTTAAACACTTCAGAAATATCAGATTAACATTAATACCCTATGGATTAGGGGCCAGACAAAAAACAGGCTCAGCAGAACAGTGCAAGCAGAGTCTGGAGGCAGGTTTACGTCAGATCGGTTTCCTGCAGGCCAAGCTCTCAGAAATGTGAGGGGCAAGAAGCCACTTAAAAATGCCTGCCATTTTGAGCCTGGAGACTGAAAGTGATGGAGAAGAAACCAGATAGCCTGAAGAGCCTCTGTAGCTCTCTCGGGAGGGGCTCCTGCATTCCATCTGGAGGGTTTCCTCTTTTCCTTTGTCCTCCACTCAATTGCTCTCTCTTTTTTCCTGCCCTCCCCTCTGCATTAAATCTGACTATGAATTTTGAAGCTGCTCCTTTTCTGGGGCCAGAACTCCAGAATACTAAAGCCATTATCATCTGACAGGATGGTGACTTTGGCTTATAGGTGTGAGAGGAAAAAACCCATCATATCAGCTATTCAACACACAAATGGAGACAAGGTGAAAAGCCAGCCAATACATGCTTTTGTCTCTGATGTCATTTGGTGTGAGTTTATGACTTCCAACACTTCAGGCATATGCAGATAATAAAACTGTAACCTGGAAGATGCTGCATACCATTCACTCATGTATAAAAATTCCAGTAAGGAGTGTTCATCCGCCTTTCTTGAAAGTTTCTCTTTCCAGCCTTCTCAGAAGCACAAGGGACTCAATTCTTAGTGTCTATGGCACACTGCTATTGAATTTAAATATGCCCAAACTAGTGCATTTTCTCAGGTACTTTTTATGTATCTGGCTATCTTTTTCCTCCTCCTCCTCCTCCTCCTCCTCTTCTTCCTCCTCCTCTTCTTCCTTTTCCTGAAAGACTCTCTAGGGCTCTTACTGAAGTTTATATAATTAAAACTCCCTCAAATCATTCTTATATTCTAAAAGGCTGCTCAAATAAGGGTACATTTTTTTTTTTTTCATTTCCAGTACTTTCAAATGTATGGACTTTTAGAGACAGAGAGTCACTTAAAATTCTGAGGTAGAAATTAGTGGTGTAATCATTTATAATCCTAAAATTCATAATGAGCTATTATTATATTTTAGAAGAGATAAATGATCACTCTGTCACTGCGGATATATTACATTTCCCATTCTGTAACTATGAAAACATGAACAAAAAAATCACATGGAACTGGGTGCCCCCTCCCTCGTAAAGGAACAAATGGGTGCAAGGTGTTTGTTGTTAACTTCCTAGCTATATTACATCATTTGTCTTTACTGTTCACTCCTCACTACCCTGTGATTTCATGATTCCTTTTTTTCTCTATTATTCTGATAGCCTCTCCAGTGATCTACTATAAAAAGATAATGCAGTTTAATGGCAAAATCAAAAAGAGAGAGGTCAATAGGCCTAGAATAAATCCGTGCATTGATTTGGTTATCAATTCCTTTCCTTGTACCCACCAGTCCATTCAGGGCATACTCATTTGCTGCTCAGTTATTCAATCAACTGTGCTCTATGGATTGAGCAGAGAACAGATATTCAGCTGCTCACTCTGAATCCCAAATAGTTTCTAAGATCTCTGCCCTGGAACGCTGCTTTACTAGGGACTGATTCCTCTCTCAGACACACTTTTGGTTTTCAGTGTTGCTCTAACACACAGGCATGTAGGAAAAAGGTTAAGTGGGTTAAAATCACCAAATTAAACTCTGTCGCTGCTGTCACTTCCCCATTCAGGGTCTCAGTTCCTTTTAAAGTCTTAACCAGTGCCACACCTGTTTCTTTCCTGAACCTGTCTGTGACAGTCTCAAGTTCCTCAGGATCTAGACATTTTTAACGACTATTTTCACTCTACAGCAATTGTGTTTACCTGTGGAATCCTATTGGTCCTCTATGTGTGGGTGAATCTGAGCTAAGTTGAACTGGAGTATCCCCCAAAATGCATGTGCTAAAACAGTTAGTAAACACCCTGTTACTATTGACAGGTGGAAGCTTTGGAGACTTGCACTTCAGGGACATAATAGGACTCAGCCTCTTCCTCTCATTTTGCCTTTCTGCAGGCAGGAGGTGAGCAGGTTTCCTGTATCATGTGCTTCCAACCTGCTGGAGATTCAACCCCTGGAACTCTCACTACAATGTAATAGCTTATTTATATGTCTGCCCCTTTAACAAGCTGGTGTTAATCTTGTCAGTTGGCTTTTATCCTTATGTTACAACTCTGTACATGATGTAAAATGAACATGAGGTTGGGGGAGACCGAGAGAGACAGAGACAGAGACAGAGACAGCTACACACAGAAAGAACACAATTGAGGTGCATCATGGTTGCATCTATTAGACTGATGGGATGTAAAAGATACAAGAAGATCCTGGAAAATTATATCTTGGCCAAGATTGTGGTTATTTTATTCTCTCAGACTATAGCGGATTCATGTTTACAGGGTTCACTTTAAGATGCAAATTTTTCAGATGCAAATTAGATAGCATTTCCATTTTGTTTTGATATTTATTTATTTAATATACATGAGTAACATTGTAGCTATCCTCAGACTCTCCAGAGGAGGACATAGGATCCCATTATAGATGGTTGTGAGCCATCATGTGGTTGCTGAAAACTGAACTCAGGACCTCTGGAGCTCTTAACCACAGAGCCATTCCTCCATCCCAGCACTCCCTTTTTGAAACCCATGTGAAATTTGGTACCATCTCTTATACCATTTGGGGGAAATCAGAAGCCACAATAGACTCATTTGTTTTTTGTTTGTTTTTTTGTTTTGTTTTGGTTTTGTTTTTTGTTTTTTAAGATGTAGGCAAAGATCTAGAATGATTTTGGATCAGGGATTTTGTGGGAGGGTGAAGCTGTGGTTCTAGGCCCTTGAGCTAAGTGGGTGTATCCTGACTTTGGCTACTTTTGTGGTAAAGTGGGAACTTCTGGTTTCTTTGAAGACTAAGTTGTGTCATGTGATGTTTTCTGGAAACTGTCTTATGAGAGGATGTTTTCCTGAGGCAGATATGTGGGAAGATGTTTTGCTGAAAACAGACATGTGTTTTTCTAGAAGCTGCCTGGGAAAAGGGCACATGATGTTTTTCTAGATGCTTGAGAGAAAACGTGATGTTTGGAAAGCACGTAAGTATAACACAACAGACAGTGGACGATGCTCAGGCATTGGTTTGCCTTGCTACTATTTGCTAGTCTTTGCTGGACTTTGCTGATGCCAGTCTTCGCTGACCATGCTGTGGTGTTGGTTTGCCTTACGTTCTTTGCTGATCATTATTTGGACTTCTTGTGATATTCAGGTGGTTTCTTGCTGCTTCTGTGTGGGTTCAGGCAGATTGGCAGAGCCTCAAGGTTTCTGGATGGAACTGCCATTTCTGATTTGTGTGTGGTGTTTGAGAGTGGATCAAGCTAGCACTGCTGATTCATGTGAACTGAACTGTTGATATCCTGACAATGAAGATTGGAATAGACCCAAAGAACTATTTCTAAACAGGTCTTTATCCCACTTTACCCTATTAACCATTCCTTTCCACTACCTCAAGTAGGTACTGGGCTAGAAGGGAGCTTAAAGAATTTCAGAACCTTTATTAAAGTAGGTTTTGAAAAATCTAAGCCTACATTGTGGGTTCTTTTTTATTCCATCCATTCTACCCACTAACACTATATAAGGAGAGAAAAAGGGACAGAGAAGAAAGGGGGCATCATGATCCTTCCGACTACCTCCGCTAGTTAGTGCTATTAGGATATCTAATTTATTCTTGTTTCTTCTTTACACGTGACTACATAACAAACCAGAACTAACAACATACAACCAACAACCACAACACCCCTTGGGGTTATATACCCTTTGTAAGGCCCCCAGAATTCCAAACTATCTGCTACTGGCAAAATCATGTCCCATACCCCACACCTGGGTTTAAAATGAAAACACATTCTTACAATATTTTCAGCTAAAATTTTCACTATAGGTGTGTCTCACGCTAGCCACTTGGAGCCAGTTGCTCATTCTTGAAATGACAAGATCTCAGTGGGACCATAACAAAGGACATGAGCTGACAGCCACTTTGTAATGTTCCTGAGAGAAAGGGTTTGCTCACTTAACACAGTACCTAAAACATATCCAGATAGTTATCCAGATTTCAAAATTGAGGCAATCATTTAAAAAATCATCATTTTTACATTGTCAATGTCTTGATTGGTTGTGTGGGATGTTTTTGTTTTGTTTCAATTTAACACAAGTTAGAGTTATCTGGGAAGAGGAAGCTCAGTTGAGAAAATACCTCCATCGGATTGCCTGTGGGCAAGTCTATACAAATTTTCTTGATTAATGACTGATGTGAATGGGGTCAGCTCACTATGGGCAGTGCTACCTCAGCAGAAGGGGTCCTGGGATGGAAAATAAAGGAAGTTGAACAATTCATGAGGAACAAACCAGTGAGCAGTGTTCCCTCAGTCTCTACTTCTCTGTTCTTGTCTCAACAGTTCTGCTTTGAGCTAACAGGACTTCCCTTCATGAAGGATTATAAACTATAGGCTGAAATCAATGGTTTCCTCTCCAAGTTGCTTTTGGTTATAGTGTTTTATCTCAGCAACAGACTCCAAGCCAAGACAGCTTCTCCAGATTTCTCAATGCTCATTCTGGCTGCCCCATACTCTTCCTGACTTAGTCTGTTACTGTAACATCCACAATCCTGTGGCCCCTGAGTTTGTGGATTGTTAATTTTACAATCCTATTTCACCAAGTTCCAGTTAATCAGTTTAAACTCCTTTGCACTATTGCTGCCTCCTCATGAAAGATATAAATGCCAACACTGAGAGGTCCAAAGTTATACCGCTAATGGCACATCTTCATTTTTTTATTATCAGTAATTAATAGCAGTAATTGTTAATATTCATAACAGTAATAATAATAATAATAACTAATTTCTCTCTCTCTCTCTCTCTCTCTCTCTCTCTCTCTCTCTCTCTCTCTCTGTATGTGTGTGTGTGTGTAGAGGCCACAGTCATGTGTCAGAAGACAACTTGGTGGAGTCAATTTTCTTTCTTTCAGACTCACAAGGTTAGGTGCTTTTACCTAGTGAGTTATCTCACCCACTTCTAGGAGTCGTCTTCAAATAAAGGATTTCCCTCAAGTTTTAAATTTGGAAAGAATACAAATGTTTTGACTGTGTGCACATTGTAGAGTTTCCAAGCTCTTGGAAGGGGTTCTGAGAGAGTGAGAGCCGCAGCATCCACTTCAATGGCCTACCTGCTAAGTCTTCTCTAGAGACCTTTCCTCTAATCAGGTATTTGTGGCTTTGCAATTTCTGTGTTATTTGGATTTAGAGAGTGTCTCTTTTAACTCAGGATGGCCTCAGACTTCCTACAGGACTGAGGATGGCCTTGAACTCCTGACCCTCACTTGTCTTCCTCCCAAGCACTAGAATCACTGTTGTGTGCCACCACTTGTGGTGGTGCCGGGGATCAAACACAGATGTATGCTAGGCAGGCAATCCACAAACTGAGCCACATCCCCGGCTTTGTCTCCTCAATTAACTTCATGCCAAGTGCAAGTTCCTTCCTTGATTTTTGTGAAAACTTCATAATTTTCCCAAATACTGAATCTTGAAGAAAATCAATCCAGATATTAGGAAAATGTCTGGTTTGAAGGAGAATGGCCACCATAGGGACATCTATTTGAATGTTCCAAGTTGGTAGATTGTTTAGGAAGGATTGGGAGGCATGACCTTGTTGGACAAGGTGTGTCACTGGGGACAGGGGAGGGGAGGAGACTTTAAGGTTTCAAAAGCCTGCACCATGCTCAGAGTCTCTATCTCTCTACTTTAGGCCTATGGATCAGATATAAGCTCTCAGCCAATACTCCAGTGTTGTGCCTGCCTGCCTGCTATCTGTCATATTCCTTGCCATAATGGTCATGGACTAACCTTTTGTAACTGTAAGCACAAGCTCCTAATTAAATGCTTTCTTTAATAAGCTGCTTTGGTCACAGTTGTCTCTTCACAACAATAGAACAGTAACTAGGACAAATTCTTCCTTCAAGAACTACAAAATAATACTCAGCATTGCTTGAAGTAATCCACTGGCTTAAAGTCAAAAGCTACAAGATAACTAAGCAAAGTTCCCACTTACTACCTATTTCAAAGGGTGGGAATTCTATGAATTTCAAATGTACATCTTAAGAAAACATTTTCTTTCTCTCAAACATACTTAATCTTACTCCCTACCTATAATAATATATTTTCAGCATTTTGTCAAGTCCAGGTGCTTATTGCATCCAGGATAGCTCCAGAGAAGTAACCTCCAGATGCTCCATCTCCTGTCACAGACACAGACACAGACAGTTCTACTGGACCTATTCCTTCTGACCTATCCTCAGATGGTTCCATAAACCCTGGACAGCAAGGAAACAGCCAATTCTCCTAAGACTGGACAAACATCCCCCATACCTATTCATCTAGGTTCCCTAGAGGCATATTGCCCCCAATGCCAGCTTGAAGCAGCCAGATATCATGACAACCCTATTCCTGCTTTGCCATTACCTTTCTTTCGTTTTTTTCTTTTTTTTAATTAGATATTTTCTTAATTTACATTTCAAATGTTATTCCGAAAGTTCTC
>LR753372.1:161897-214784 GCA_902729485.2 Mus minutoides
TAGGGTTCTATCTCTAGCTTCTCCATTGTGGGCCCTGTGTTCCATCTTATAGATGATTATGAGCATCCACTTCTGTACAAGACAGCTATATCAGGGTCCCTTAAGTAGGCACTAGCTGTCCTATGTAATAGTGTCTGAGTTTAATGACTGATTATGGGATGCATCCCCCCTGGTAGGGTAGTCTCTGTATGGTCCATCCTTTCGTCTTAGCTCTAAACTTTGTCTCTGTAACTCCTTTCATGGGTATTTTGTTTCCTATTCACAGGAGGAATGAAGTATCCATGCGCTGGTCTTCCTTCTTGATTTTCTTGTGTTTTGCAAATTGTATCTTGGGTATTTTAAGTTTCTGGGCTAATATCCATTTATCAGTGGGCGCATATCCAATGACTTCTTTTGTGATTGGGTTACCTCACTAAGGATTATGTCCTCCAGATACATCCATTTGCCCAAGAATTTCATAAATTCATTTTTTTAATAGCAGAATAGTACTCCATTGTGTAAATGTAAGACATTTTCTGTATCCATTCCGCTGTTGAGGGACATCTGGGTTCTTTCCAGCTTCTGGCTATTATAAACAAGGCTGCTATGAACATAGTGGAACATGTGTCCTTTTTACCAGTTGGAACATCTTCTGGGTATATGCCCAGGAGAGATATTGCAGGATCTTTCGGTAGTACTATGTCCAATTTTCTGAGAAAATGCCAGACTGACTTCCAGAGTGGTTGTACAAGCTTGTAATCCCACCAGCAATGGAGGAGTGTTCCTCTTTCTCCACATCCTTGCCAGCATCTGCTGTCCCCTGAATTTTTGATCTTAGCCATTCTGACTGGTGTGAGGTGGAATCTCAGGGTTGTTTTGATTTGCATTTCCCTGATGATTAAGGATGTTGAACATTTTTTCAGATGTTTCTCAGCCATTCTGAATTCCTCAGTTGAGAATTCTTTGTTTAGCTCTGTACCACATTTTTTAATGGGTTATTCATTTTTCTGGAGTCCAGCTTCTTTAGCTCTTTGTAGATGATGGATATTAGTCCCCTATCTGATTTAGGATTGGTAAAAATCCTTTCCCAATCTGTTGGTGGCCTTTTTGTCTTGCTGACTGTGTCTTTTGCCTTACAGAAGCTTTGCAATTTTATAAGGTCCCATTTGTCAATCCTTGATCTGACTGCACAGGCCATTGCTGTTCTGTTTAGGAATCTTTCCCCTGTGCCCATATCTTCGAGAGTTTTCCCCACTTTCTCCTCTATAAATTTCAGTGTCTCTGGTTTTATGTGTAGGTCTTTGATCCACTTAGACTTAAGCTTTGTACAAGGAGATAAGAATGGACCAATTCTCATTCTTTACATGCTAACAGCCAGTTGTGCCAGCACCATTTGTTGAAAATGCTGTCCTTTTTCCACTGGATGGTTTTAGCTCCCTTGTCAAAGATCAGGTGACCATAGGTGTGTGGATTCATTTCTGGGTCTTCAATTCTATTCCATTGATCTATCTGTCTGTTGCTGTACCAGTACCATACAGTTTTTATCACAATTGCTCTGTAGTACAGCTTAATATCAGGCATGGTGATTCCCCCAGAGGTTCTTTTATTGTTGAGAATAGTTTTTGCTATCCTAGGTTTTTTATTATTCCAGATGAATTTGCAAATTGCCCTTCCTATCTCAGTGAAGAATTGAGTTGGAATTTTGATGTGGATTGCATTGAATCGGTAGATTGCTTTCGGCAGAATAGCCATTTTGACTATATTAGTCCTGCCAATCCATGAGCATGGGAGATCTTTCCATCTTCTGAGATCTTCTTCGACTTCTTTCTTAAGAGACTTGAAGTTCTCGTCATAAAGATCTTTCACTTCCTTAGTTAGAGTCACACCAAGGTATTTTATAGTATTTGTGACTATTGTGAAGCATGTTGTTTCCCTAATTTCTTTTTCAGCCCTTTTATCCTTTGTGTAGAGAAAGGTCATTGATTTGTTTGAGTTAATTTTATATCCAGCTACTGCACTGAAGCTGTTTATCAGGTTTTGGAGTTCTCTGGTGGAATTTTTGGGGTCCCGAATATATACTATCATGTCATCTGCAAACAGTGATATTTTAACTTCTTCCTTTCCAATTTGTATCCCCTTGATCTCCTTTTGTTGTCGAATTGCTCTGGCTAGGACTTCAAGTACTATATTGAATAGGTAGGGAGAAAGTGGGCGGCCTTGTCTAGTCCCTGATTTTAATGGGATTGCTTCCAGCTTCTCTCCATTCAGTTTGATGTTAGCTACTGGTTTGCTGTATATTGCTTTTATCATGTTTAGGTATGGGCCTTGAATTCCTGATCTTTCCAAGACTTTTATCATGAAAGGGTGTTGGATTTTGTCAAATGCTTTCTCAGCATCTAAGGAGATGATCATGTGGTTTTTATCTTTGAGTTTGTTTATACATTGATAGATTTCTGTATATTAAACCATCCCTGCATTCCTGGGATGAAGCCTACTTGGTCATGATGGATGATCATTTTGATGTTTTCTTGGATACGGTTTGCGAGGATTTTATTGAGTATTTTTGCATCGATATTCATGAGGGAAATTGGTCTGAAGTTCTCTTTCTTTGTTGGATCTTTGTGTGGTTTAGGTATCAGAGTAATTGTGGCTTCATAGCATGAATTGGGTAGAGTACCTTCTGTCTCTATTTTGTGGAATAGTTTGAGGAGAGTTGGAATTAGGTCTTCTTTGAAGGTCTGACAGAACTCTGCACTAAACCCATCTGGTCCTGTGCTTTTTTTGGTTGGAAGACTATTGATGACTGCTTCTATTTCTTTAGGGGAAATGGGACTGTTTAGATCGTTAATCTGATCCTGGCTTAACTTTGGTACCTGGTATCTGTCTAGGAAATTGTCCATTTCATCCAGGTTTTCTAGCTTTGTTGAGTATAGCCTTTTGTAGTAGGATCTGATGTTTTGGGTTTCCTCAGGTTCTGTTGTTATGTCTCCTTTTTCATTTCTGTTTTTGTTAATTAAGATACTGTCCCTGTGCCCTCTAGTGAGTCTGGCTAAGGGTTTATCTATCTTGTTGATTTTCTCAAAGAACCAGCTCCTGGTTTGGTTGATTCTTTGAATAGTTATTTTTGTTTCTACTTGGTTGATTTTGGCCCTGAGTTTGATTATTTCCTGCTCCTCTTGGGTGAATTTGCTTCCTTTAGTTCTAGAGCTTCTAAGTGTACTGTCAAGTTACTAGTGTATGGTCTCTCTAGTTTCTTTTTGGAGGCACTCAGGACAATGAGTTTTCCTCTTAGGACTGCCTTCATTGTGTCCCATAAGTTTGGGTATGTTGTGGCTTCATTTTCATTAAACTCTAGAAAGTCTTTAATTTCTTTCTTTATTTCATCCTTGACTAAGGAATCATTGAGTAGAGCGTTGTTCAGTTTCCATGAGAATGTTCGCTTTCTATCATTTATCTTGTTATTGAAGATCAGCCTTAGTCCATGGTGGTCAGATAAGATGCATGGGATAATTCCAATATTTTTGTATCTGTGGAGGCCTGTTTTGTGACCAATTATATGGTCAATTTTGGACGAGGTACCATGTGGCGCTGAGAAGAAGATATATCCTTTTGTTTTAGGATAAAATGTTCTGTAGATATCTGTTAAATCCATTTGTTTCATGACTTCTGTTAGTGTCCATGTGTCTCTGTTTAGTTTCTGTTTCCAGGATCTGTCCATTGGTGAGAGTGGGGAGTTGAAGTCTCCCACTATTATTGTATGAGGTGCAATGTGTGCTTTGAGCTTTACTACAGTTTCTTTAATGAATGTGGCTGGCCTTGTATTTGGAGCATAGATATTCAGAATTGAGAGTTCCTCTTAGTTGATTTTACCTTTGATGAGTATGAAGTGCCCCTCCTTGTCTTTTTTTATACCTTTGGGTTGAAAGTCAATTTTATCTGATATTAGAATGGCTACTCCAGCTTTTTTCTTCGGACCATTTGCTTAGAAAACTGTTTTCCAGCCTTTCACCCTAAGGTAGTGTCTGCCTTTTTCCCTAAGGTAAGTTTCCTGTAAGCAGCAAAATGTTGGGTCCTGTTTGTGTAGCCAGTCTATTAGTCTATGTCTTTTTATTGGGTAATTGAGTCCATTGATGTTAAGAGAAATTAAAGAAAAATAGTTGTTGCTTCCTGTTATTTTTGTTGTTAAAGTTGGGATTCTGTTCTTGGGGCTGTCTTCTTTTAGGATTGTTGAAGGATTACTTTTTAGTTTTTTTCTAGGGTGTAGTTTCCATCCTTGTTTTGGTGGTTTCTCTTTATTATCCTTTGAAGGGCTGGGTTCGTGCAAAGATATTTTGTGAATTTGATTTTATCATGGAATACTTTGATTTCTCCATCTATGTTAATTGAGAGTTTTGCTGGATATAGTAACCTGGGTTGGCATTTGTGTTCTCTTAGGGTCTGTATAACATCTGTCCAGAATCTTTTGGCTTTCATAGTCTCAGGTGAGAAGTCTGGTGTAATTCTAATAGGCCTGCCTTTATATGTTACTTGACCTTTTTTCCTTACTGCTTTTAATATTCTATCTTTATTTAGTGCATTTGTTGTTTTGATTATTATGTTTCGGGAGGAATTTCTTTTCTGGTCCAGTCTATCTGGAGTTCTGTAGGCTTCTTGTATGTTCATGGGCATCTCTTTCTTTAGGCTTGGGAAGTTTTCTTCTATAATTTTGTTGAAGATATTTGCTGGCCCTTTAAGTTGAAAATCTTCTTTTACATCTACTCCTATTATCCGTAGGTTTGGTCTTCTCATTGTGTCCTGGATTTCCTGGATGCTTTGAGTTAGGATCTTTTTGCATTTTGCATTTTCTTTGATTGTTGTGCCCATGTTCTCTATGGAATCTTCTGCACCTGAGATTCTCTCTTCCATCTCTTGTATTCTGTTGCTGATGCTCACATCTATGGTTTCTGATTTCTTTCCTAGTGTTTCTGTCTCCAAAGTTGTCTCACTTTGGGTTTTCTTTATTATTTCTATTTCCCTTTTTAGTTCCTGGGTGGTTTTGTTCAATTCCATTACCTGTTTGGTTGTGTTTTCCTGTAGTTCTTTAAAGGATTTTAGTGTTTCCTCTTTTAAGATTTTTACCTCTTTAACATTGTTCTCCTGCATTTCTTTAAGTGAGTTATTCATGTCCTTCTTAATGTCCTTCTTCATGTCCTCTACCTCTACTCACCCTTTGCAGTCCTTGAGCTGACCTGTTCTGACTGGGTTTGAGCAACCCTTTGCCATCTGGGAGCTGACCTGCGCAGACCGGCTCTCCATTTCCTCTTTCTAATTTTTCTTTTTTAGTTAAACCAAAAATGGGGGAATTCTGTCTAAACTCCACCCCCACAGTTACCTGGCAACAGCCAGGTATGCTCTTCCCACAATAATCACTGAGTATGTGTGAAATCAGCAAAGGGCATTTGCTAACCCTGCCAGGGGTGTTATGCATCCATGGCTTGGCAATGTAAGTGCTAGAATGAGGAAGCTGGGATATTCTGGTTTGAGTGAGGGGAAGAGCATGTCTGTCCCAGCATCAGTGGCCACTGAAATTGAAAGGTCTTAGAGGAAGGAATCTATAGCAAAAGTCTTTCTCAGAAAACTCTGACCATCAGGACTGCTGCAGTTTGGACCTTGATTGTTCTCTCCTGACTGTGTGTTAATGCCTTGGGGTCCAGGGTGACACTATGGGCAAGTGGTAGAAACTTTAAGAAGTGGGTAGATTGGAGGGTCACTGGGGATAAACCATGAAGGGGATTGAGAGCAGAGGCCTTTCTCCTCACCCTCTTCTGTTTATTGGCCACTGAGTGGGCAGTTTTGCTCAACCATACACTCTTACAATGAAGTGTGACCTTCCCAAAACAAAGAAGCCTACCAGGCCTTGACTGGAACCTCTAAACTGTAAGCACAATGCTTCTCTTACACATTAAATATATTGGACATTGTATTATAGTGACAAAATGCCAACTAAAACAAACAGCAGCTCATTTTTTTAAAAACTACTTCATGCAACAAAGGCTGGTAGACACATGCTAGGAAAAAAGACATAGACTTGAAGACATTTCTTTAACATTAATTACAGGGCATTTTGGTAACTAAAGGGTGGACTATGTTCATAATTTCACTTTATAGCATAGAGCCCACAGTCTCTCATCTCACCTTCTAGAATCTTTTATCTTTTTCTTCCCCAAGACTTTTATCCTCCTCTGTTATCAAAATTAATCCTCCTGAGGGGAGGTACTCATGGAGCCCAACCCTTTCTGTGGGACTAGTGGCAGTTCATAGTTGCTGTGTGTGTGTGTGCTGTGTGTCTGTGTGTGTCTGTGTGGTGTGTGGTGAGTATGTGGTATGTGTGTGCAGTGTTGTTTGTGTGTGATGTATCTTTGTGGTATGTTTGTGTGTGTATGGTATATGTGTGTGTGCTGTATATGCTGTGTGGTGTGGTGTATGTGTGTGGTATGTGCATGTGTGTGTAGTATGTGTGTGATATGTATGGTACGTGTGTGATGTGTATGTGTGGAAGGGTGTGGGTATGTGTATGTGTGTGGTGTGTATGTAGTGTGGTGTGTGGTGTATGTGTGTGATGTGTGGTATATGTGTGTGTGTATGGTCTGGCATGTGTGTGTTGTGGTGTGTGTGTGTGTGTGTTGTGTATGTGTATGATGTGGTGTGTGTGTGTGTGTGTGTGTGTGTGGAGTGTATGTGTATGTCATTGTCTTCAGTTGTGTAGCCACTGATAAGTTGCCCATGCTCCAGTAGGATGTAGATTGCTTAGGAGGAAGGAATATTCAAGAAAAATGAGAAGGGCATAGAAGAGGTTAGTAAAGGTGAATAGAATTAAAATTTATTATATACAGAAGTAAAACTCTCAAAGAATAAATACATAGCCAACTAACTAACTAAATATTAATCTCTTCTGAACTTAGGGCCTCATGCACATAGCAGGTGCTCCACTCTTCAACTCCACCCAGACTAGTTGCTCAAATATTCAATAACTCCACTTTTACATCTGTGTGCCACCACCCTGGCTTCCGGCTTCCCATCCAAACCAGCTGATCTCATAACAAAAGGGCATTTATGAGTGGGCCTTTGTTTGCAGAGGTCAACATGCAGTCTGCAGTGAGGCTAGCTGAATGTCAACTCCCACCTGCTTTGCGTGGGGGATCGAGAGTGGGGGGGGGGGCGGCACATTCCTGCTTCACTCCTGTATATTCTGGTTTTGTTTTGTTTCTTGAACTTTCCTGGTTTTTTTTTTCTTGTTTGTTTGTTTTGTTTTTTTCTTTTCTGATCCCTTCACAATATATTTCAGAATTCAATTTTCTGTCTCCTGCTATTATTATTATTTTTTAACTTTATTTTAGTTAATTTGTTCATTTTTTTGAACCCTGGATCCATTTAACAGTATTTAAATCTAGCATCCCCTTTCCCAACCATCAGGGTAAAGTCAGCAGAGAGCTTTGAAATTACAGGCCATCTCATTTTGTAGGTAAAAGGGAAAAGCGAAACTGACAAAAGAGTTGTTTAAAGTCTAAAGCCATTTAGAGACAGAGTTTTTGCTCCTTCTGCCTGATCCAGAATCCCCCAGACAAGACTATAGCAGAGCCTTTGCCTCCCTGAGACTGACCCATAGCTGAGCCTCTGCATCCCCTAGACTGGACAACTGGACTGTAGCTGAGCCTTTGCCTGCCCTTGCATTAGATTTGCATCTCTGAATCTATCCCTAGTTCCCCAAAGGGACTCTTCAGCCCATTCTTTTTATTGCATTAAAATAAGCGGTGCTTTTATTTCTTTTTTTCATTTTTATGTTAAATAGGCCTCTTAAAGATTTCTGACTGCACTTTTAAATTCCAACTGAGAGGCCAAGGTCAGGGAAACAAACGATTCTTTAAATGTGGTTTGAGGCAAAAGTCTGCAGGTTTTCCAACTTCTGAAGAGAGCTTCATGTATAACGGCCTCCAAGCAGCTACAACGCCATGAACGAGGGATGAGTTTTCTACAACTAAGTTGGTTACTTGACGAGAAGCAGAAGTCTACTGTGCCTTTAGTGTTACCAGAGATGGAGAATGACTTATTATAGTGAACAAGGAAACTGTTGGCCAGAATTTATGGATTTTATTCTTTTTAACCTAATGAACATTGCAACATATTATCACTTATATCACCCTAGATTGCCCAATCACCCTGCATAATATTACTTCAATCCATTTTGAAACAGGTCCAAATTGTCATTTTTTGTTGTTGTTGTTGGAGTAATGATCAAGTATTGACATGCCTTGAGTCTGTACAAATGGCTACAACCCCCTTGTACGTAGCTTAGTCGATAGAGTCTGATGCTCACATTAGGGATTTGGAAATCAATGTCGTTTTCCTGTTATTCTTTTATGATTAAATCAATTGAAGTTATTTACTCATAGCAGAAAATATGGGTGATTGCCAACCCTCTGGCTTAGTGAATTGCTTTCTCACCACTGTTGCCCTGTAATGAGAAGGTACATGTTCGCTTCAGGGGTTGACTAAAACCTGTTCATGTATAGCAGCAATTTGAGATGCAGAAAGTGTCTATTATTAAAGGCTAAGAGTATTGAATGCCAAAGGGCATTTTTATCATTTGGCATTGCATTAACATCGACAAAGGAGGCAAACATGCGCAGAAAACTCACCATTGGTCAAATGGTGCTCAATTACAGCAGCCAGGCCGGGCTGCAGCCAATGGGTGCTCTCCACACCCCCTCCTCGTATATACTGCTTTGCAGAGACCCCAGTTAGAGACAATGGACATGTCAACTGAGCTGAATGAACTCAGTCTATTTGTTGATGTGTTTTCTCTCTTTAGCATGTGGTGAGTGACCCACAATGTTTTGATGTGACAATAAATAATGGCTTGTATAACATGGACTACATTTAATGTATTTGAATGTGAGATGGTATGAGGATAAAAGCTATCAGAAACAGCATTAGAGATGGTTATGGAGGTGGGAAGGGGCCGCATGGAAAGTTCCATGGAAGGAAAATGCACCTCTAATGGAGAATGTCTTTGCTCTCATGTGTTCTCTACCTGAAACAAATGGAGTGATAAATCTGATTTTAGAATGGTCTGATCGACTAGCCACACTGCACTATAATGAGCCAAGACCTTTTGAGACACTTGCACTATTTTTCTTTCTCTCTGTTGATGAAAAAAGCACAGAAACATAAAAACCAAGTGTTTTTGCCAACTTCGCCTAAATGTTCTGAATATTCTTAATTTCTTTAACTGCTTTTCTTAGTAAAACCTGCTTATAGAAGAAGGAAAATAAGGATAATTATGAAATAATCCCTAATTTTAAGAAGGAGGTCTTGCTTGGACAGAGTACTGCGGATGCGATGCGTGCACCAGGATGGAAGAGGCTCCACCCCTCCTATACTAGGGGCTTTTCCTACAAGTTCACAAGTCACGCCCACTGGAATGTGCTGTCACCTAACTCAGGCACCTAACACAGGAGTTAGATGGCCTCCTGCCTTGCTCCTCAGGGGAACATGAGTCTGGAAGCAAAGATGGTGGTTTCCTCTGAAACTGCACGATACTCACCCAGCTACTAGGTGAGTTTGGGCCCAGTGATGTTTTCTATCTTAAAACTAACAACAAATAACCTCCAAGAGGTGGGAGACAGTGGGGAGGGAGGAAAGAAAGAAATAAAAAGAAAACTACAAAAAATTCTTAACAGTATCTGACATGTATCTCAGGACAGTGTGGTAAGCCTCTGATAAATGCTAACAAACAATTCTCTTTCTTTCCCTCCTGCCTCCATTTCTTAAGACAATGTCTTATACATCCCGTGCTGGTCTCAAGCTTTCTTTGTAACTAAGAATGACCATTAAGGTTCTGGTTTGAACACCAGAATTACATGCAAGTGCTACCGTGCCTGGCTGAAATGGTCAGTGGGAAGAAGCCTACTCTTGCTCCCTCTCCTGTAGGTGCTGAACCTTTCTACTGAGGCCTTCTTAGCAGAGAAGAACACAGAAAGTAACTGGTGTCTCTGAGGTAAAGCTGTGCTCAATGATCAACAGCTTGAGATTATAGCATTAACATGGCCACTGCCACTTTGATGGTAGCCACCTCTCTAAGCAGAAAGGCATTCTGTGTGGGCTTCTCATAGCAGTGCTGGTGGCAACAGTTAGCTATGGCCTTCATAGCCATGGTTCAGAGAAGGAGGCAGGGGAGATGGCAGCGAAGTCATGAATGCACACAAGATGCCGTTTGGGATGTCCAAAAATGTTGCTCAGGGGAGGAGGCAACCCAGAGGGTGGGCTGGATCAATGTTCTAAAATAACATAGATGTGGGCTAAAGATCTAGTTAAGTGTGTGATTCAATGACAAGAGAATATATGGGAACCACCCACCGTGAGGCCCAGGGGTTGTTTAAGGGAAGTGCTGCTGGTTCTTCTGGGGTTATTTGAGTCCTGGATAGTGTGCTCCTTACCAGGAGAAGCCACTGCCAGAGGGTTGGAAGCAATTGATCTGTTTGTTAAAACCGTTCCTTGTCAGAATATTCAGGAGAGAAGAAAGCCTAATGTAGCCTTCAGAATGCCAATTTATCTTCACTTCCTAAGAAGAAATAAGGAAAAGGGAGGGCCCTAGAAAATAAACTCTAATTTTTATACAGTGGTTTGAGAGTTTCCAAAAGGGTGGCTTTTTCTTAGAAAAAGATGAGGTGACTATTGGCAGACATAGCAGAATCTTTGTCTGTAATGACAGTTTCTTCTGGCCAGAACTTAAACATATCTCTGTGCCAAGTGGTCACTCTTGTACAAGGCAATAAGAGGAGGAAGTGCATGGTGGTTCTCGATGGCCTAGGCCCAAGGATGAGTTATTATGTCAGAATTTTGACGGGACAAAAGATGATCTGAGGATCTGGAATTCCCTAGGAACCAAGCCTGCAGGCACACTGTAAGGAATTATTTAACCTCGGGACATGCCCATAAGGAATTATTTTTATTAGGTTAATTGAGATAGGAAGACCAGTGTGGGAGGCACCATTTCCTGGGCTGAGATCCTATATAAAAAGAGAAAGAGAGCTGAACACAGTATTCATTGCTCTCTGCATTCTAACTATGGATGCAATGTACCAGCTGCCTCAACTCCTCCATGCTATGACTTTCCCACCGTGGTGAACTATAACTTTAAAGTGCTAGGCAAAATAAATCCCTCCTGCCTTACATAGCTTCTGTCAGGATATTTTATCACAGGAACAGGAAAAATAAACAATACAGGTGTACTAACAGATATAAGAAGAGGAAGCGATGACACTATTCAGAGGTGTGATAAGAAGAGTCAGAAACCGAGTGTCCCACAAGTGGATGGAAACCCTGCTTCACAAAGGACTGCATCAGCAGATTGTCCCACCCATGGTGGACCCTGCTTCTTGTCTCTGTAGTAGCTGCTCCATGTCCTCTTCTTACAGGAGACAATCACTACCTTTAGAGAGAACTACAGGTCATCTGAAAGGCTCATGCAAGTCATTCCTGGTCCTTCAGTCCAGTTAGTTTCATTGAAACAAACAGTAGGTACTTCATAAAAGGCAACTTGGCCACTGTGTCAGTTACTTTCTTTCTTTCTTTTTTTTTTTTCTTTGAGACAGGGTTTCTCTGTGTAGCCCTGGCTGTCCTGGAACTCACTTTGTAGACCAGGCCAGCCTTGAACTCAGAAATCTGCCTGCCTCTGCCTCCCAAGTGCTGGGATCCCACACCCAGCGTCAGTTACTTTCTTGTGGCTGGGATAAAATACCATGGCAGAGCAACTTATTAAAAAAAGAATTTATTTGTGTTTACTGTTCTAGAGGGTTACAGACCATAATAGCAGTACAACATGGCAGCAAATATGGTGATTGGAGCAGGAAACCAGAGCTGAGACCTCATATCTTAACTGATGAACAATTAAGCAGAGAGATTGAAGTAGAAATGGCACAAGGGTTTTAATTGCAAAGCACATCCTAAGCCTCTCCAACAGCACCACCAACTGGGGACCAATTGTTCAAATACTGGCACCTATGAGGGACATTTCTCTTTCAAACCAGGACCACCAAAACTATAACGATCCTCTGGAACAGTGACAGATACAGATAGAACTGCACATAGAAAAATGTTCCTAAGGGAAAGATTGAAAAATTGAGGATGGCCATTAACAAAAGAGGGAGAATTAGAGGTCTCATTATAGCAGGCAATCACTATAACTTATAACTGATTTGATTGTTTTCCATTAACATCCAGGGTCCCTTAATAAGGAATAAGGGCAGGGAACCAAACAAGAGCAGAGGCTGCTCCCTACCTCCATGGCCTTGTGGAACCAAGAGGACCTGCTGTGAAGTCCACTGAAGGACACAGATGCACCTGCAGAAGCAGGATGCAGGGTCCACATGCTCATCTAGCCAGGCCTCAACTTCTGCTCTTCTTCACAAAATCAGCTGTCAACCAGATTACTCAAACAGGAATCTTCCAGCAACTAAAGATGCTTTCCTCAACTCAGAGCTTGAAATCTTGTCCAGGGAGGAGGAGAGGGTAGAGAGTGCCTGAATAAATGACCCTCCTGGAGAGACCAAATGCCAGGAGAATCTGGTTTTCAAGGCCACATAGGATGGCTCTGGAGATTTTTAGATAGAGACAGTCACACCCATTAAAACCAGGTAGAAGTCAGTTACCATCTAGGAGACACCAAGCTGAAAATAAAACATTAAGTAATAATTACTCAAGGGAGAAGCTACATGTGTGCCTGGCTGTATGGGTGTGTGTGTGTGTAAAATGCTATAGTGCCCAGCATTATCCATCAGAGGCAACTCTCTGTGGAAGGAGAGGTACTTGTGAATCTTTAGATGAGAAAGGTAGCTGCAGTGCCTCAGTCAGGATGACCGGTGAAAACACAATCCCATCATGCCCAGGCTTCCTTCAATTTATTCTCCCTTGCAATTCGTGTACTGAAACCCTGATGACTGAAAAAGCCAGAGACAGAGAAAAGTCTAGGAGTACAAGCTCCTCTACTCCTGCAGCCAAGCAGGATATATGCTTTATATTTTATCCTGTGTTTTCTGTGGAAACGTATGAGACATGAGGAAAGGACTGGCCTGCTTCCCTCACCCTCATTCTATTTTCTGTCTCTCTTGCAGTAAATGCTTGCTATGCACTGAGAGCTACCTGGTCGCGAAGAGATTCTAGCAGCATAGAGATTAGACACCTGCACAAATAATGTTGTTCCAAGGCCCAGAGTGGTAGCAGCCATACATAATGTCCAAGTGGTGCCAAGGTTTTCGGGTCCCCGTATGCATTCAGGTCAATTTTCAGCTCTTGTTCAGCTACCCAGGAATCCGTTTAGTACAAAGCCAGGTAAAATAACCTAATGGCCCCATTATGCTCTGAAAATTGTTGAGTCTCATTGGGTCACTTATGGAACTGAAAAACATACAACAAAGCCTTGAAAGTGGTAGATCTCCTTGAGTATATAATGTTTTCTGTTCAGGGCAGGGTGGTAACCCATGGTGTTCTTGTTTGCTTTTTTTTTTTTTTTCTTCCTGAACATAATCTGTTATCTGGATCTTTATCAATGCATGTGACCCAGGATGCAGGATCTGGGGCCACAAACCCAAGAGAAATAGTGCACTTCTGTAGAGACTGCAGTACCTAAGGATGATCATTATTCCTGATTCACATGCTTCCCTTCTCAGATAGAGTGAAGGCTTACATACTACAACCCATTTGGTGTTGCTGCCAGTATAACATGCAAGTGTTGGGAAACATAACCAGAAAGATAATTTGGACACTCCTTTGTCTTTGTTCTGGTCTCAATCTTAATAAACGCTGCATTCCTTATTCTTAATATGACTTAAAAAAGACAGTGGCTGTGCCAACGTGTTGTTTCTACATGACTGAGACACTCCTGTTTTGTCAGGGGCTGGTACCATTTCCCTCCCTCTTCTTATTTGGTAAGCAGAGGATTAGGACTTTTCTCTTGGCTGAAAGAACAAGTCTAGAGAATGGACTTTCTTGGTCTAATATATTCCTATTAGGAGAGTCTAGGGGAATCAACGTGCTTAGCCATACTTATGTTGCCAGAAGAAAATTACTTAAAGGGTAAATGAGATTTAAAAAGCATATTTAAGGTAGCTGAGAGGGCCAAACCTTTGTCACCTTGAATAGCCACACTGCAGTATATGCAAGCCAGCAGCCTCCACTCTGCTACTCAGGTTCTGACCCTCTTGCTTTGTTCTTGTAAAGACTGTGTGATTACCTGGTCCAGTCCCCATCTCAAGGTCCCCACCTGCAAAAATCCTCTAGGTATAATCAACACAGACTCACTAGAGACCATAATCCAACTCACCACAGTATTTCTCTTCACATGTAGTATTCTCAGTGCCTTTTTCACATTTAAGTTTTATTACAAAATATTTTATCCAATTGAGATATTTAGTATCCGATCTAGAAATATAATACAAAAGAGTATGTTCATATTCTCTCTCTGTCTCTCTCTCTGACTCTTTCCCTGCCTCCCTCTCCCCTCTCCTCCCATTCACCCCAAGAAAAAACTAAGAAAAAACCCCCACTAATACTACCACATGGTGTGGTATTGGCTACAATTGCCTCAAAATATACTATGTTATCCTTTAGGCTGTTTCTGTATAATTATATGAGCATGTAACTTATGGCATCATTTCAATTACTGCTAACAATTGAAAATATACAAATATATCATTAGGTTTAAACTATTTAATTATTTATTATTTTTTATTTTTTGAGATAGTTTTTCATTATGTGGCTCTGGCTACATAGCTCCTAGAACTCACTATGTTATGCAATCTGGCTCCTCACTCACAGAGATCTGCCTGCCCCTGCTTCCCAAATGCTTGGATTAGAGGCATGGGCCACTATTTCCAGCTAAAAATATACCATCAGGTTTGTAAACTAATCATAGTCTATACAATTTCTGTGCCCTCAAGTTTATAATATCCATATATTTTTTATTTTCTTAAAACATTTTTTAGATTTATTTTGTATGAGTTCATATTCATATTTTTTATTTTATTGAAACATTAGATGGACACTCTAAGGTAGACAAATAATATGTTTGATTCCCCTGAGTATAAAATATTATGCATAAACCAGCATTAGGAAACAGAATATAATGTTATACTTTTTATGAAAAGCAGTGATTGAGTTCACTGTGTTCAGTGATGTCAAGTTTCAGTCAAGAGTACGTTTTATGATGGCGCTTTTGGGTCTCTTAAAAAGGATGTGGAAACTGTGATAGGTGCTTTAATTATAATGATGCTTCTTGGTGTGGATATAATAAATGTATTCAGAGTTCATAAACACTCCCAGTTCATCCCAGAAACCCATGAGCAAAGTGAGAAGTCATCAGATAGCCATGTCTTTCGAGTTTGCCTGGGAATGCAGCATAAAGGAAATTGCCTCTAGCTGGGCCCATGCTTCTTGTCTCAGCTCTATGACACAGAGTCTCATGTTTAAGCAGAAAGGCAGGAAAACATCACCTTTCAGCAGCGTGGAATCTCAAGTACATCTTCTAGTGGTCCCTAGTCAGTCATAATTCATAATAAAGCAATGCCTTCTGAGGAGATGCAGTCAGAAAACAAATGAGGCTCTTCATTGGCAGGGGCAATTTGAGTGACAGGAATCTGCAGAGGACCAGTGAAAAGGGAATTGCAGAACTGGTAGGTGGTAAAAATATCAGAAAGCACCAGAATACCAGAAGGTATGTACCAGGGACACAAGCTCTGTTTCATGCCTCTGTGGAGATGAGACACATGATAGCCTGATTCTGTCTGTGGTGATCTGTGTGTTACTTCACGTGCAAAGGAGACAACTTAGGGTCAGGTTCAGAACCGGAGGGCTGTAAAATCAGTAGAGGTCATGTTTATTTAAAAGAAATGACTTAACCTTCTCAGTGATAAGAGAACATGGGAGTATTTGGTGACATGGAATCACTTCTTCAGAACAAGTTCTCTGTATGCAGAGAACAGGAAAGAACACCAGCACAGCAGCAGGGAGGGGGCATTTACCTCCAGCTTTGGTGGGAATGGAAAAATCCTATTAACTCTAACTCGCAGATTTAGATCCAGATTGGGGTAGGGTCTGGCTGCCTGCATATGCAGGGTATGTTGATGTGCTACTGGTCTGCAGACCACCTGTGAGGAACAAGGGTCTGGAGAACTCCTAGCATGATCCCCAGCTATGAGAGGAGGCATAGGGACTTTTTCATAGGTTCTTGACCCTTTGGGGAGTGGGACCATTCAAATGTTTCGGTTCCTTATCTTTTCATCTTTGGTTCAGAGGCCATTTTCTCTATGAGATTAATCTTGGGTATTTATCACAGGAAGTGCACTAATGACCTATTGGCTATTTTCCTTTATACAATTTCCCATCTTCTCACACTCAACATGACTTGACTGGATTTGTCACACTTTTTGTTATACTACTTTCTCCCAATATGGCCCTGTGGATAACACTGCCATCTTTAAGCATCCTAAGCACATGCTAAATCTATGTCCTAGAATTTCTTCCTCTAGACATTTGTCAATCAATGTCATGCTTTCTGTAACCAGTTATCTTGTATGACTTGACAGTCTTCTCCAGTATCACATATGGTCACATTGGTCATGATGGTGTATGCATTAATCCCAGTACTTGGGAAGCAGAAGCAGGCAGATCTCTGTGAGTTCAAGGCCAACCTGATGCATATATTGAGTTTCAGGACATTCAAGGACTACAGAGAAACCAAGTAACACACACACAAAACAAAAACAAAAAGATATTTGGCTACATAATGATTTTGAGTGGACAGTTTAGTTGCAAAAAGCACATTCACCATCCTGTAGCCACCACCAGAATACTTTTCATTCCCCTCAAAGTGAGATTCTCCATCAAACCCTGGACTTTCCCATCCCCAGCTCGGGCTTCCTGTCTATAAGAATTTAACTCACTGGGTTAATTTTACTTACCAGTGAGAAATTACTTATCAATCTTTCACGGTAATGTTAAGGTTTACCCACGTTGTACCATATTACAGGATGTCCTTTCTTCTAGAGTTGAATTTTCTGCTGTACCTAACATAGATGGTATGGACACACATTGTCTCTACGTTTTGGCCATTATTAAGTAATGCAGCCATGGGCATGATCATACAGATTTTACCTTTGAACTTTGTACTCATCATCTCTGTATTGCAGGGCAGCCTTTCTTCCCTCCATTGATTAGAATTCTACCAAAAGTTCAAATTCCTTGTTGAAATAACTTTTTGTATGAAGCTGCCCTAGATCCCCAGACCTATTCTAGCTAGTAATCATAGGCATGCTCACTTGGCATTTATCTTCTGGGTACTTGTATTTAGGTTTTATCTTAAGGGACGTTTGTAAGCCTTCTGAGGCAAGATACAGTAGGTTATTCCTTTCTTTGTTTATTTGATTACTGGTTTGCCAAAGGCCTTGGTTTAATGACTTTTCCAGGGTAAGGTGTCATTAAGAATTTTTATGCAGATTGTCATGACGAGAAGGAAAAAAATGAAAATCATGGAGAACTAACAGAGACTGTTTTCCCATCAGTTGTCAATCAAAACATCTGTTGAGTCCAGAGCATCAGCAACAACAAAAAAACCTCTTGTTTAACCTTTCAAGACTTTTAAAAAATATGCATCATCATAGAATCAACAATTGCATAAAATCTATATGTAACATAAATATTACTGGACTCAGAAGTGGCTGTGTGAATTACACAGTGTCACATAGCTGGTAAATGCTGAGCTCTGGAGCAAAACAAAGTCTGTTTGTCTTCCCATCCCCAGCCAGTCAGAACGGATGTGGCTCGGGCTGAGGGCAGAGTCTGAAGAGCAATTCACTCATTTTCCTCCATGGTCTCTCCTCACCTGTGTTATCCCTGTTTTATTCTTTCATGGATACACAGAACACAGAACCTCAAATCTAGCCTGAGAATTTAAATTGGTTTTGACAAGCTCATAATGAGGCTTAGAATAAGCCAAATGAAAATTCAATATGGATGAGCATAGCTCAGCAAATTGCAGAAAAAAGCTGCAAAGAATAGAGAATATTATGCACAGCAGGGAAACATTCAGGAGCCTGCTGAACATGGCTGAACATGGGCTACAGTGCAGAAAGTTGAAGCAACAGTAACAAATTGATTGTGATAGGAGATCATAAAAGAAATATAATGTGAATGACCTATATTGTAATTCTTCACACTCACACCAGCTAAAGTGAAATGAGCCATTATCAGGGAGGGTTTTTTTTTCCCCTCTTGATATTGGAGATTTATGACTTGTGGATGTAAGATGAAGACGATAACCATAAATTTATCCATTCATTTAGTTAAGGATGTGTTAAATACCCATCAACCATGTATTGTGGCAGGACAGAGAAAAGTACAGTTTCTAGCTATAAAAAAGTCTAAAATGTGTCATTAGAAACAAGAAACAAAACCTAAATAGCTATACACACAAGATTCTTAAGAGAGAGCAAAGATGCCTAACCCCAATTTAGTGTCTAGATTTGGTCAAAAAAGATGTCTGTCTGAGCTGAGAATTATCAGAAAGAAAAGGGATGAGGTGGCCTTTTCTGTGGAGAAAGCTACTGAATCAACCATGAAGAAAATAGTAACTGTGGCTGGATGTAGTAAGTAAGAGACATGGCTGCCACACATTCGTGGCTTTAGAAAGGATGTGGGGGAGGGTGTGCCTTTCATTGTATAAATGGTGAACCTATCAATCAGCAATGCATTTTTAACTGATATACTGATACACAACAAGTATTAACTGTTAGGACAAGTAAATGAAGGCTTCTCAGAATAACAGGAAATGTAATAGAAGTCAAGATATCTGACCTTGAGAGCAGCCAGCCTCCATATGTAATTTGATGAGAATGCTTATGACAATTGGTTGAATTTTCCTCATAAAGCACCAGATCCAATCTAAGTAACATAAGGAAAACTTTAATTCTGTGCAAGAGAAAGCCTGCTGACTGGAGACAAGCTACTCACCAAACAGCTTGACTCTACCATCCAGGGAAGTAAGTCATCCATTATTCCTGGTAAAGCCTTCAGCAGGTTCTGGAACAGGATAAGGCAATGATGTTGTCTAAGTATGAATTGGTTACAGCTTTGGCTTTTGTGTGAGGAGCAGCGATTTGTACCAGGACACCAGCAGAAGTCTGGATGCAAGTTCAGGGTTAACATAACTTATTTCTCCCTGCTGCAATGGTGTGATTACAATGTTACTCTTTTGACGGCTTTCAAGGTAACCTTTTCTGCCCTTTCTATGTATTCAAGGCAGTTGGCAAGTGGTTCCGCTATTGCTTTATAGTCACCTTCCAAGGGTGGGAGAGTGGAAGGGAGGGACAGAAGACATTTAAAGAAAGAGCTGTTTGCTGTGCCCCTTTCAAACACCCTCCTGTTGACCCCCCTCATTACCTTTATTAACATTCTGTTTCCGTGGAGCTAGTTTTCTGCACGGAGAACTGAGTGGTATGAGGTCTGCCAATCCCCATTAGGAAGTCCCTGGTAGGACCCCTCAGTGTATCTGATCCACAAACTCTTGACCCACCTCAGGAATATCTTCTACTTTGCAGAAAGGCTCAGCATAGTTAGAGCCAGCACCTAGAACACACAATCTGATTGTCATGGGCAAAGACTGTTTTGCATAGTGATGTTTGCTCCACATCTTTGCTAAGGCTGACAGACACCCAGAGCTATTTTGCCTGGCTTGGTGGCAGCCTTCTTTTGCTGAGTGGCAGCTTCAGGAGTTGGGAAAACATGTGCTAGGGCAACCAGAGCCAGGATTTGCTAATAGAGACAATACCTTGCCCCAGAGGCTGTTTCCAGCTGCAGCCTGAAGCACACTCCACGTTGAGAATGTATCACACAGAACTGTCAGTCAGTCCTGGAGCCAGAAAATTGTTGTTTCAAATGTTACAGTACAGGAAAATCGCCTCTCCGCACTTGCTGCCAAAAAAATGACAGCTTAATTTATGCCACACTGAAGCTACATTACAGAGCCATTCAGCTTGGCAGTTAAGTACGCTCCATGCTCACATCTTCCCCCTGTGCAAGTGTACTGGGGAGAAATACACAGTGGCTATAATAAGGACAATTGGCCGCAGGGTTTGCCATGTCAGTGGAACTAAATGCAGGTGAAACAGTATCAGCAGTAAATTACCCCCACCTCATTTGCAAAACCCACTACTGCTCTGTACTTGCAAATCCCCAGGAAGGCTGGCTGCAACATTGTTATGCATGGGATAGATTAGGGAGAAAAGTGCCAGTGTCAACCCCTGGGGTTTTATGGAGAGGGGAGGTGCCACAGCGTTACGGGTGACTTTGAAAATTATGTCAGTATCCTTGATGCAGACCTTCAGAACTTGGCTGTGTTTGCCCTTCCCTAAATGAAAAACCTGACAGTATTATACGGTAGCAAAGAACCCGTGTTTTTCATCTAGATAGACATTAAAGTACAAATGATACAGTAAATATTTTTTTTAACAATCAGAGTAATTGTTTTCCAGGTTGAATTCCACACTTATTTCCGTTAATTTTTGTATATACCCACACAGTTTATCTGAACACAAAACACACATTCTCTAAAAGTTAGAGATTAACCAGGGATTTTCTTTTCTTTACATTTTCAGTTGTGGCACCTCTCTCACAACACCCAAATCCTAACAGCACCAAAGCCTAATTTATACTGGCATTTCAAAGGACAGACCATAGTCTCCTTATGCACAAACACTTAATGTGAAGAAGGCCATCTTTAAGAGTCCCTTTCATGAGCACCCTCTTACCCAGAATGGCCACAGAGGACTGGAATACTACCAAAACTCCAAGAAGAGATTTATGAGTAATTTCCAAAATTTTTATAAGGCAGCTCGTATAAAGTATTACAGCCCCGAGAAAGCAGGTCTGCTACATCTGGCTTCTCCTGCTCAACAAGCCATTCATAACAAAATGAGCAGCCTTCAAAAGAGAGCAAATGCATTTCCAGTGGCTGTTGATGTGCTATTAATCATACTCAATAATAAAACAATGTTCAGAAATAAGTGATACATATCTATTTAATAATCCATTACTCAAAACAAATATTCCACCTTAAAATAAAGCAAACGTGCTTGTCCTGGCTGTTGATATGTGAGAGCTGCTTGGCTAACAGTAAGGTGATTTGTAAATCGGGGCATTGGTACTGGGCCTTGTTTCCTTCATGCTCAGAATAGATTAATATCTTTGCATAACTCACCAATAGAAATGCCTTAAAGTCAAAGTACCAATCAAATTCTCCCCAAGGGTCAGTGAACATGCTCATCTGAGTGTCTTCTCTGGATGGTTTTGCTGTCAGAACATTGACTTAGCATGGGGTCTATATTGGGGCGAGGTCTACTAGGCTATGCAATGAAAACGACTAGGTAGACAGAATTCTCAGCTCCAGTTCAGTGTAGAAGATGGGCCATACCAGAATCTGCCTCATTAGAAGCTTGCATACTTTCTTGTGTTTGTTTATTTGTAATTTTAGAGATCATGGTCCTGCACATGCTGGACAAACACTCATCACTGAGCCTAATTTCAGCCTGTGCCTAATGCTTTAAACAAGAGAGAAGATAAGGAATTACTCTAACAATTTGACATTTTTTCCATCTTAAATAGACTTACCAGATTGTTTTCTCTCCAGACATAGTAACAGGGGTCACCCTTACAGTATTTTTGTCTGTATTGTCCTTGGCTCAGCTCTGGGTCTGCTGGTCACACCTTCTCTATGCAGCTTGCCTGGTCTGTTTCTACAGAGAATGAAATCTTGAATAATCATTACATCTTTCCAGCTCCTAAACACCTAGACTTCTGAACATTCTGTTTTCTTTTACCATATGCATAAATAATTTTGTCCATTTTTTCCCTCTTTCCTGTTTTCTGTTTACTTATCTATTTATTTTTAATTCTAAAAAGTAAAGTTGTTTTTGTTTGTTTGTTTGTTTTTCCCTCTCTCTCTCCTAGTTTAGCCTAACACTTAGGCCACATGGGTGGAATATTAGATGGGTGACTCTGGTATATCTGATTTATTATTTGAATACTCCTAATTTCCAGAGCAAACCACAGCTTCTGTTTCCTTTTGTCACCCCCAGCCCAGCAAAAGGGAATTAGCATGAGAGGACTCTGGCCAATGGTATTCCCTTCAGGCTACCTATCTACCTTGCAGCCTTGCCAGTACCTCAGCCTGCCTGTCAATGAACTTCAACCTCTAGTTGAATGACTAGTGCAGTCTGACTGATTAATTGACAGCTCCATAAACCCTTTCCACACCCCTGTGTCATGTGAGACATTTCCAGTTTATGTGCCCAGGCTTTTAATCCTCCCTAATTGGAACATGTCTGTTGCTGTGATGTCTTAACAAGGTTGATTGAGAACCTTCCTTGTAATCAATGTCCCATCTAAGCCCTCTGATCTACCAAGTTAAAGGGAATTTGTTAGTATTTGGTAATCCACCGCCCCCCACCCCCGCACTCAACCTTCATCAACCCATGAAGAAGAAGACCATACTACAAAAGCAAATTGTCTTGTCCCACAAAAATGCATTAGTAACTGCCATTGTCCAAGTCTGTGCAGAGCGTCAAAAAACACACCTGAAAGAATGTCTGGGTCAAGGGCTCTACAGACAGCTTTTCCGCCTTAGTAAGAGTCTGAGCTTTGACACAAATTGTACATAATTCATTTTCTCATCAACAGAGTCCATATGGCTTTGGGTTTGTGCCTGTACTAGGCCTTTCGTTCTAATAGAAGGTAGGAAAGTATGGTTTTCACTCTACTAAAGTCTCAATCTCAGGTTTTCCTTTGAATTGTGCTGATATGAATGCAGGCTCCCATCTCTTTAAGATTGACAGTTCCTGAAACTATAAAGACAACAGGTGTAATTCCTATCAATTATCATGGCAAGACACGCAGCTTATGTGCCAGATGGGCCACCTGCCCGACTGCCTGATGCTTCCCTCCTGCTGGCTCCTCTGCTCCTGCTCTACATGGCTTCTCAATTTTACTCTGAAAAGCCTTCTTTCATCTCTACCTGACTATGTGTTTTTTTTCTTTTTAACTTGAGAAGTTAACTTTTCTTTTTTAACTTCTAAAGAGAAAAAGAAATCTCATAAATATGATCTTTCTAAATTATCTAGTGTCTTATGAAATGGAAGTCTATGTTGAGGAAGGACCGAGAAGGGGATCTTGACACATAACAATAATTTATGCTCAATTTACTGCCATGTTAGAGACTGAAGGTCCACAGAGATTTCTTCCCCTTAACAAGAACTGAAGTCACAGTACATCGGCAAAAAGTTCACAGGATTCCTAGAGAGTGGTCATGCAGACTTGAGTCCTAAGAGCTCTGTTAGAGCATATTTATATTTTGAACACTCTTCATGCCCTTACAAGAAAACTACTGGTCACTAGAACAATGTACAGACCTGTGAGAAACTCTATGTTCCAGTAAGTTATATGACAAAGCCTATCTGGGTTTTCACTCTATGCCACATTACCATGTCAGCCCAGGAAGAGAATATCAACTACCATAAAACTTGCTACAATCCAACTCTGACTTTTCTAGTTAGAACCAAGCTAAGACTACTTACAGTATCTTATGGTCTGAGTTGAGTGATTTCAAAGTGGAATTTTCAAAGGCAGGTTTGTATAGGGATTGGGTTTGTAACATGTTAGCATTGAATTGACAGACATAGAGGGTCTTCAAGCAAATTTTGGTTAGCAGGCTGCTTTGGTAAGATTTCCAGCCCAGCTGCCAAGGGCATGAATTTTTCGGAGTGAGAAGTTGGTAATATATGGGCCTAGCATTTTCTACTCCAGTTTTTGTTGGTATCCATCCCAAGGTTCACCCCTCTCAGGTTCTACAGCCATGGATCAGTCACAGGCTTAAATTGAAAATCAAAGCAACCCTTTCTCTGCCCTTCTTCCTTTTTTACTTCTCTTGACTATGTCCTCGATTGACTTCTTACAATGTCACTCACCTGGGAACCTTGAGCCCCATCTGTCACAATTCTTGCCATTCGAGTATGAAAGTGAAGAGAACTTTGGAAAATTCCACCAGATTCCTCCCCTCCTTGGAAGAGAAAGGTCATGGAGAACATAGTCACCCCTTCGCTCCAGTAAGAAAGGACTAATTACATTACTCAGACCACAGGGAGTAGGGGACTGACCATCGGCCACCTGCGGGTAGGAAGGCCCAGATCATGTAGACACATTCCATGACCTTGGCCACCTACAAACAAGCGAAGTCCTTGCCACCTCATTACCTAAAGACCAATTCGTTTAAAAGTCACCATGTTCTGCTAGTGACATTGTGTCTAATGGCTGCTGCTCTGAAAACAGTATAAAAATTTGTCCAATGTGCTGTGCAGGCTCATTCTCTCTCCTGTTCTTGTGTGCAGGGTGACTCCAGCATGCTGGAACAATAAAATTCCTCTTGCTTTTGCATGGATTCCTGGCTCTGCATTGTTCACTTGGGGGTCTCTGGTAAGTTAAGGCTCACTAGAGCCTTACAAAAGCAGCTTCCATATGGAGGGTTCATCTTCATACATGCCTTAGATCCAGAACTGGCTCAATGCTGCCTAGTTTGGTGTAATGCGACCAGGAGAAACCTAGATCAAGATTATGTAAGAGGTTTTCTTTTTTCCTTCTAATCTCTTAGAAAGAACTTTCCTTACCCTGTCTTCCTGCTTACACCTTGTTTATGCCCACTAATTATTTTCTCCATTTACTTGTCTGTTTATCTCTGGTTTACCTTCTGATTGAAACTCACAATGAATTTGTGTTGAGTCTCCATGGGCAAGGGCCATGAACTGGCTACAGCTCTTCTATCAGTTTTAAGCTTTTTTGAGGCTCTTTGGTTTCACACAAAAAGATAATTCCTCTCTCTAGTTCTGGCCTGTTTCTGTCACTGTGTGTGACAGCAGAGCAGTTGCTTCCTGAAAAGGTGGTTGGATTAGTAAACTTTGCTCCATTCTCCCAGGAGTTACTAAAGTTTAAACATGTAACATACAAAAACATTGCAGCAATTTATAATTTTAAAAAATTATAATATTTGATTCCTGTTTTAAAATGGGAAAGCTCCTGGGGTTGGATGTATTTAGCAAGACAGTGAGAGGGTTGACTTGCATTTCAAAGCGAATTTAGGAAGTTGAATGCCAAAGATGGCTGACAGAAGTGAGCTGTAGAGATAACCATGACTCAATCCCTCAATCAGTGGAGCCGCAGCCGCAGGTTTCCTTTTGGTTTCCTGTGAGTGCTGGCAAGCTGGTTTTTTCTTTTTCCTCACTGGGCTAGTCTTTCTGGGTGCTGTGGAAAGTCTATCTTTCTCTGGGCTGTGGTTTGGCGCAGGCAGCCTCCTATGCTTGTGTATATTTTCAACACATGTCAGCGAGATGTCACTTTCTGCTTGTAAAAGTAAATTTGGATATGTAACTGTGCAAACCTTTTGGGGTTTCTATGACTGTTCATACTCCTGCTTAAGAGCTATGAAGTTTATGTTACTCAAAGGAATAAAAGCTACACAACAAAATTTCTGGCTTCATGTTCTTCCAGATTTGGGGGCTGCCAGGTGTTACTGATAAACAACGAAACCTTTTGCATATTCCTTGTGCTGGATCCTAAATTCAGTTTTAGGTAAATCTTGCATTGGTTTGCTGAATTCCTTTCCTTCCTTTCATTAATTACTAAGCCAATAATTTACTAAATTTACTAAATTAGGTCCTGTTTTTGTGCAATCCTCAACCCCCTATAAGGGCCTAGCAGGTAGGTACCTCTGTGATCCTTGGTTTGCAAATGAGGAAATTGAAGAACATTGAGTCTATTATCATGGCCATATGGCTACTCAGTAACAGGGTGCTATTGGAGTCCCTACAATTCTTTCTAGAGTTGCTATAGATCACTTGACAGTAGTATATAAACAAGAGAAGATGAACATGGTCCAGACAGTCAAGACCAGGCATGGCTTGTTAAACTCCATCCAAGAAGCAAACAGTCCCCAGATAACTTTTCTTGAGGTCCCTTTCATGAGCCACCTTTTCCATTTCTGTGTCCCTATCCTAAAACAGTACCTGATACAGTGTAGCTGATACCTTATCAACTTGTAGTGTAAAGCCAGAGAGAGGTTGTGAAATGGGAGACTGATATTTTGACCCGTGTGTCTCTAAGTCTCTGTTCCATTGTCAGGCTCCCTTGGGATTCAAGTCTGTCTGTGGACTTGGGCTATTGTGGTTGAGTAGCTACACCCAGGAAGTCCTAGTAGTTAGAGTCCTGTAATCTCTGTCAACCATCTCTTTCCTAAGCAGCTAGTATTTAGTAGGAGAGAAATGCCTGCTACAGCTAACAGCTTTAAGATGACCCTCTAGTAATTTCAAATCTCCAAGATCTCCTCAAGAAAATTGCCTCCTGTAGGCCCTTCCACATTCTGCAATCCATATGATACTGATGGTGAACAAGACAAGTATGTCTTACCCCAGTCTCTGTTCCTGCATCATAAAAGTGGAAATGCAGCCAGGATGAAATAAAATCATTATGTAGATCATTTATGACAGTAGCCAACTTACAGTAGCCAACTTACTTATGTAGTAGATGCTATTCAATCTATTTTCTCCATACAAGAATAGTCAAGATTCACAAACCCACACTAATACTTCACATCAATGACTATTGCAGATTTATTTCCAGGAAAGCTGTTTAGGCCTAAACTTTAAATATGTTTGCTTTTGCTACTATTCCCTTTTTTTAAAAAAAAATCTTTTCTTTATTTACATTTCAAATGTTATCCCCGGGGGCTGGTGAGATGGCTCAGCAGGTAAGAGCACCCCACTGCTCTTCCGAAGGTGATAAGTTCAAATCCCAGCAACCACATGGTGGCTCACAGCCATCCGATCTGGCTCCCTCTTCTGGAGTGTCTCAAGACAGCTACAGTGTACTTACGTATAATAAATAAAATAAATCTTAAAAAAAAATGTTATCCCCTTTCTTAGTTTCCCCTCTGAAAATCCCCTATCCCCTCCCCCATCCCCCTGCTCCCCAACCTACCCACTCCCATTCCCAGTCCTGGCATTCCCCTATACTGGGGCATAGAACTTTCACAGGACCTAGGCCCTCTGCTCCCATTGATGACTGCCTAGACCATCCTCATCTACATATACAGCTAGTTGCTACTATTCTAATGTAGTAATATTTATTATGTGTCCTTCATTTTTAAAATGGAAAAACAATTGCTGCATAATATATTTTGATAGATTAAAATTATCCAAGCATTCTAATTTGTATAGGCTTTAATATTATATGTTATTTACTATGGAAGTGAAATTTAATATTATATGCTATTTACTATGGAAGCTCCTTAAAAATATTTAGGGAGCTGGTGAGCTCAGTGAGTAAAGTCCTTGCTGCAGATACATGAGGACACGAGTTTAGACCCTTGGCATTCATGTAAAAAGCTGGTCATGGTGTGACTTCACCTCTGGAGAGGGAGGAAGGGACAGGCATATCTGAGGGCATCATTAGTCCCCCTAGTCTGGTTTAAATCAGAACTTCAGGTTCAGTGAGAAACTCCATTGCAAAAATAGGTGGAGAGTAATTGAGAAAGATACTAGAATTAGGGATGTTGGTGGTGAGCACTCTCTTCCTCCAAATCAATAAAACAAAACGATAATACTTACCAGCATCTACTTCTATAAGAACTTTATAAATGCCATCCATGCAGAGCATCCAGTTAATATATAATATATGGTTCCATTCATATCCATAAGGGAAGACACATTGAGATATTGATTTGTGTTTTTTTTTTTCTTTTCTTTTTGTTTTTTTGAGACAGGGTTTCTCTGTGTAGCCCTGGCTGTCCTGAAACTCACTCTGTAGACCAGGCTGGCCTTGAACTCAGAAATCCACCTGCCTCTGCCTCCCAAGTGCTAGGATTAAAGGCGTGCGACACCACTGCTCGGCTTATTTGTGTTTCTTTTGACAACACTTATACCCTTCTGCTACAAGCATATTTGGGTTCTTTGTTCTGGAGGCACAGTTTTTGCCATAGGCCAAGAAGAAGGAGGAGGAAGAAGACAGGAAGAAGAAGAAGAAGAAGAAGAAGAAGAAGAAGAAGAAGAAGAAGAAGAAGAAGAAGAAGAAGAAGAAGAAGAAGAAGAAGAAGAAAAAGAAGAAGAAAAAGAAGAAGAAAAAGAAGAAGAAAAAGAAGAAGAAGAGGAGGAGGAGGAAGAAGAAAGAGAAGAAGAATAAAGAATAAAGAAGAAGAAGGAGAAGGAGAAAGAGAAGGAAAAGGAGGAGAAGAAGAAGAAGGAAGAGGAGCAGGAGTAGCAGCAGATATTCTGGGTCAACATTTCTGTGCTTTTGTACAAGTCTACAGTCATCTGTACCAAGACTTACTTATCTTGGAGAAACAATTATCTCTTCAGCTGGCAGGGCAAGAAGAAAGAGATTTGTTCCACAGTGGGAAGAGTTGATGTCTATTGGTTTCAGTGGCTTATGATACCCTCATTGTTCTGCTTGCCTTCCTCACTTTGAGAAGGTAGCTGGCTACCTAGTATACCTCAGAAGATCACAGGTAGGCATCAGATCAGGGTCTCTATTCCATGCAAAAGTTTCTGTACACAAAAATGGCAAACAGACTGCTGCTAGAATCTAGAGTACATGGGCTTGTGAATGGGTGGTGGCCCAAATGCTCAGAGTTTCTGCTAGTTTAGATATTATTAAGCCCTTTGGAGTTTTCTCTGATGAAAGAGGGATAGAGTGGTCAGACTTTCTTAGGTATGAAGTTCATAATCAGATTGGAGTTTATTTACATGTTACAAAGAAGGGGACAATTTGCAGACTGTATAATTCATAGTCAAATTGTGCTCCGGTTATGCATGACTTAGCAAATATTTTCCACATCTTAAGTGCTTAGTAAATATTTTCTGAAAGGGTGTGAATTGCACCTGGAAATGTACGGTAACATTGCTAATTAAGGTTTAAACAGTCAGGTAGATACTCCCTCAACAGATCTCAGAAACTATGATCTACCTTTGAAGCTACCACTTCAGTGATTCACAATGATGTTGCCAGGAGGCAAGAGGCAAGCGTGTGTTACAGAACTTGTAGAAAGGGTAAATAAAATAGAGTGTCACTTGGTAGCTGAAAGGATGAGTTATGCCCTTGTTTAATTTGCCGGCATTTCAATTAGAACATCATTGGTGACCCTTCCTCCTGACACAGGCCATTTTGTTCTTGCAACACACTTGGCCATTGGCCACATTTCCCATTATTGATGAGGCAAATTTATGGATTGTAGATATAAATGATTTAATTGCACATATAAATGATTTAATTGCAGATTAGATAAATATGATGTAGACATTCCCAATCACGTAATTATTCAAAAGATGATAATAATTTGATCCCATTTGTCAAATAATGTTATTGCATTTTTAATTTACATTTTAGGAAGATTTAATTAACCAAGTTCTAGGAACTTAGGCGGAATGGGCTGCCTGAAATCAGTCCTGGAACAAGGCAGGAAATAAATAAATGAGCAGACAGCAGCAGATGTCTCTTCACCAAGATGATTTCTTTCCTCTAAAGATTTTTTTCCTCATCCCAGAGAATGTGGCATCCTTAAGGGTGACCCATCAAAGTCAAAATTAATTAGGAAAAATGGGTGTGTTCTGATGTAGGATTAATGTTTAAAGATTCACCTTCTTTGAAACAGTTCATTGACATTAAATTAGACCAGAAACATTCCTGAAGTGAGAGTCCTTCAGTATGGGGGAGGAAAGAATTCCATCTTTATTTAGCTTTCAATTGACAATGAATCACATCTGATCAGTATTGCCGAAAATGTCACTGGTCAAAATCCTGTCAGACTTTGTTTTCATAAGATGGATTGGGTCACATTTTTATATTTTAATGGTGTTTTTAATATTGATTTATTTCATAGACTTATGTAGGTGATGTTACATATTTAAAAGCATTCAGAGAATGAGCCCATGGGCAGCCCTAAACTACCAAAAACTGCTCTGTGTCAGAAAACATTGAAAACTTGGTCAGGAAGTGAGGTTTTTGGCTTCAAGTCTTTGTCAGGAGGTGGTAGGGACCAGCCCACATGCCTCTATAATCCGAACCATAGAACACATTTTGCACATAGTAAATGCTTAAAGAATACTACTGAACAAATAAATGTACATATACATTTCAGTATATGACAAACGCACATATACATTTCAGTATATGACAAACACACATATACATTTCAGTATATGATACAACAACAGAAATTAGACTTCCCATTTCTTTTTCTGTTTAAAAAATTTTTTTTATATTTCCTGTGCATTGGTGTTTTTCTTTCGTGTAACTGGAGTTATAGACAGCTGTGAGCTGCCCATTGTGGATGCTCAGGACCTTTGCAAGAGCAATATGTGCTTCTAACTGCTGAGTCATCTCTCCAGCCCTATATTTTATTTATAATAATACCAATACATAACTACTGCACGTTATAAACACTTTCAATAAATCAAATCATTTGTATAACATGAACTTTAGGAAATGAGAAGAAAGTAAATGACTCAAAATTTCTTGGTAGAGATTTTCAGCTGGACTTGTGTCAGTTTAAATATTTGCCAAAGCTTTTGAGAACGTGGTTCATACATTTGTCTCCTGCTGTTAAGGAATGAGGGGAAGTTTGTAATGGGAGAGAACAAAGAAAGCTTATTTAGAAATTTAGGAAGTGTTTCTATTGTTCTGGGAGACAAATACTAGCTGTGATACAGTACTTTTCCATCTTAAGACTAAAGGCCCTGGTAAAGAATGACCTCAGGAAATAACCACTCTCTGAGACTGAGATGCACCCTGGGCTGGAGAACCCAATGCAGCAAATGGGCCCTCAGAAGGATGAAGCCCAGTTAGGCTATGATACAAACCCTTTCTGGGCTTGTATGAGCTTTTAATCACTGCTGTTAACAAATGGCCACAACTGGGTGGCTTCAAACAACATGAATTTGTTGTTTTAATAGTTCTATGTGTCAAAGCTCCCAGAGTTCTCTTTGGCTTGAAAATCAAAGCACCAGGATGTTTAGCTCAGTGATGCTGACTTGTATGGTGACCTGTGTTTGATTCCAAACACTGCCCAAATAAATAAAAAGATAAATAAATAAACACCAGTAGGACTTTATTCCTTCTAGAAGGTTCTAAGTGAGGTCTGTTTTCCTTTCTTTTTCTCCTTTTCCAGGCCACCCACCAGCGACTTTCTAGTTTTGTTCCCCTGTGTCCCATCTATAAAACTCACAAGGGTAAGTTGAGTCATTTTCACATAGACCCCCCCTTCTTATTTCCCTTCTGTGTTTGAGGATCCTGAAGATTCCACTGAACTTTTCCATCAGCCCAAGATGATCTCCTCATCATAAAACTTTTGCCTTCTCAAGTTAGTAAAGGTTTGTTTTGGCTTTGTTTGCCACATTCAGTAGTCTAGACACAGGTCTGTAGAACCAGAGTAGGGTCTTCTTTGGTCAAGGAGCTCATGAGGCCTACTACTTCAGGGCTCATATGTGGAGGACATAATCTTGGAAAGGTAGATAAAACTGAAAAGAGAAAATCATCCAGAAGTGAATTCAAATCTGTGTGCAGCTAGTGGACAGTCCCATACTTTTTTAATAGTTAGTGAGCACTGATTCAAGAGGCACACAGCAGAAAGAGATGTAAGGTCAGGGAGGTCGACATCTTTGCTCAGGTTTTACTTATAGAATATTGGGCATTCGATCTAGCAGTACTAGAGGGAGAGAGCTTCACAGGTACAAGCAGGATGATGGCAAAAGCATCCCAAATATGGAATCATGGTTAGCTCATGGAGAACAAGATCTGTTCAATAAGATCTAGAGCCCAAGTGTGGGTCAGGTGTTGTCATAGAGTCACTTATTCCCATGTCATCAGCGTGAAACCAAGATAAAGCACCAGGAAAAACAAAGCAGAGACTTTAACCATAGACTCTTCAGGCTTTCAGGATTTACTGTATATTTCTAAGTAAGTGTAAATTAATATTAATAATTTACATAGTAATTAATACTAATTAGTAAATTGCTTGCTCTGCCAGCTTACTTAAAGAACACTAGTCCTAAAATAAAGGCCTTCCTTTCCATGTAAGGACTTTAAATTCAGCTGGAAACCTGTCCATACTCTGCTGAGCTTGCAGGGTTTCTCCCATAGCAGTAGCAATTCTACTTTAGATGCATAAACAAAAAAACTCCCTGGCTTAGCTCTTTTGTAGAGTAATCCATACCATAGCTTCCACTCTACAAAAGAAAAAGCTTTAACAGAGGCACCATGTCAACAGGGGCTAATTGCGCACAATCTTCTCTCAGTTTGAAAGACATTTTATATAGATTGTCAAATGGGCACTGAAACTTTGATTTTTGTAGCAAATGGTCCACCTGTGTAATCTTGTTTACATTGCCCTGAGGAGTGTTCCCTTTTATTAACAAACCTCAATACTGGATATAATAATGCACCATAGAGTAGACAATCTGTTGCCTATCCCTTGACCCTTGAACCTGCTGGTGTATGATATTGTCTGGAAGAGTCTTACAGAGCTCTTGTTCTTTTTCCATGAAAAGAGCCTCAGTATTGATCACTAGGTTAAAAACCCCAACACAAGCAATGCTCATTGACTTGTATGTTCCTGTTGACAAAGCACTCTGATTTCAGTAGAGGGATGGCAATGAATTCTGGGAGGATCTTGAATGCACTTGGAAAGGAACTCAGGGCTTGATGCTCTGGAAAGACAGAATGTGCTCAAGAATGGATATCAGCCAGAAAAGGGCTGCTGAGAATAGATTTCATTCCTTAGGAGCAGCTGTAGGTTTAATTTTGGTCTTAACAATAAAAAAATGTTTTTTTTAACAATATAGCTAAAAAAAAACCAAGCATGCTCTGATTGATGCAAGCTTTTAAGACATATTTAACTGATGATTGAAGTATGTGTGTGTGTGTGTGTGTGTGTGTGTGTGTGTGTGTGTGTGCACATATGTGGAGGTGAGAGGAAAATATCAGAGGTTGCTTTTCCCCTTCTACCATATGGGATACAAGGACTGAACTCAGGTTAGTGGTCTCAGTAGCAAACACCTGGGTCTACTGAGCTATCTTGCCAGCCCAAAGTATATGTGGAGAGAGAGAGAGAGAGAGAGAGAGAGAGAGAGAGAGAGAGAGAGACTGACTCAAGTTCCTTATGTATCAGAAATTGGCTTTGGACTCTTAATCTTCCTGCCTCTACCTCTCCAAGTGCTGGGATTACAGGCATTGACTATTTTGGCCAACATGGTAAACTTTGAAGGAACAGCCGCTCAGAAGGAGACCCAGGAGACAATTTAACAATTGTCTCCAAACCTAAATTTCAGAATAAACGCAGGGGTATTTCTTGTTGCTAGGAGACCTGTCTTTGGCATGAACACCTCTGATAAATCAAAGCCTCATACATTTAGATTATAATTTTTTGAAACAATTATGATGTGGTTACCCTTTTAAGAGTGTATCTTATATATTGCTTAAACTCCTAATATATGTTATTCAAATAAAGACTGGGCAAAGAGATTTGTTTGGGCAGTTCTGAGTCTTAAGAGAGAAAGCAAGAACAGCAACTTAAAATTCATGTAATTAAATACAATAGAATTACTTGTCACTGTGTCAATATATGGGCTTTAAAAAGGGACTGGGAAATTTGGACTATTATATATAAACAAAACATGTTTTCTATTGATCCACAGATGCTGCCTTTGATCACCATTGAAGAAAACATGTCTTCAGGCCTGTCATAGAATATCCAAAGACAACCCTTTAAAAAACACACAAAGTGCTGCCTTGTCAGAAAAACCAAAGCCTAGCCAGAGGGTGTCATAAATACCTGATCACTTCTCAGAGGGTACCCCTGAACTGGCCACTAGAAGACTGTTCTCTAATTCAACATGACATAAGAGCAAACTCATTGAAGCTGCATGCAGATGAGGATGATTTGGTTGAAGGAACCTGGAGCTCTGATGTTGTTTCAGCCATGGAGTGAGGAGGCTTTAGAAGATGCTTGACCATGAAACCATTCAACAACAGAAGTGAGCCACATTGTTGGAAAACTGCATCTTTCCTCATGGAGGCAAGAAGGTGGCTCAGGCTAAGCCAGGTAGCTCACTTTCTCTGTCTTGCACCCATTTTGTCCTTTCCCGTGGTGTGCTTCAGAAAGACAGAACAAACACTGCTCATTTTCTCCTTAGGCATTACCCTTACCCTTAATAACTTCTGAACCTACTGACAGGTAACAGATGATCTTATAAATAACTCTTATACACTAAATTTACTTACATTAGGCTGGATTATAGAAATCAAACAATAAATTGTTAAGCTAACAAAACAAAAGGATGCCATGAAAATATGTTTCTTTCTCTACTATTTGTAATTTGGGAAGACAAAGACAGATTCTATTTATCCTTTGAGGTTTTTAAAAAATAAGACTTTGTATTAAAACCTTTAGTGCTCTCCAAGGAATTTTAATGCACTCTAATAACTCTATAAATCCTCTGTTGATTATTTCAAAAAAATGTTTGATTCCAAACAAATTTAAATATTAAATTGTAAAAGGAAGATGTTCTGTGATAAAAACAAACAAACAGATCCTGTTCAGAAATCAAGTATCTGTTAGAGGATACAAGAGTGAAAGATGCCAAGCTACCAAACACACATACTGTTGAGCAGGGCCAAAGACTGTTCGGCAGTGTGTAGGTGCTAAATGGAAGAAGCTAATGAGAAAAAGAGTGATTGTGACAAGCAATTATGTCACCTATGTGAACAGCTTAATTTTCTAAATTAGCCACTTTGATAATTATGACATCTCATTTGTCTTTTAATTCCACGAGCTCTGAAGTTTACCTTTGATTTTTCCCCCAATCAGATAAAAGGCTTTCATAAGCCAACGGTCTATTATGTGTCTAAAAAAAAATCAGATTTCAGGCTGATTGACTCTGCTGTTTGCTTCCACAAGAGCAAATGGTTCTCTCTACAAGAGCTCTCCAAACCTTGCATTTCTTGATTCTGTTTGCGATAGTGATGAGTGAGAAAAGGTGGAGATAGAGAGACAGACAAGGTTCCAAAGCAAATTAGTAGTGTCAACAGGACTAAAGAGAAAACTGTTCAGCCTACTTTTGGGAGAATAGGGGTAGAGGGGGAGGTGGGGGTAAGGATGGAAGGGGAGGCAGCATGGTTTTTGAGTATATCAGAAATTGCTTTAGAAGCATCCACCATGCATGCATACCCCACATTACTAAGCTCATTACAAATTAGTCTCATCTGTTTGATGAAGTACTTTCAAGATCTTAGAGGACTGTATTCTATTTGTTGTATTGACCCGGGAGTTCAGATTTTTGATGTGTCTAGCTGGTACACTATGTCAATTTCTTGAAAAGGGTTTCCTAATCACTACAGCAAAAAGGATTCATAAAGCGAATTTATAGCCACAGTAAGGAACAATCCTGACCTCTTCGATTCATGAGAACTTCTGTAAGCATCCTCTTTCCTTCCTGATGAGTGATATTAGCAGAAAGATATCCAGATGTGCCAAATGAGGTGAACAGGTAATTGCTTTTCTTCTTGACAAGGACATGTGCATATGGTCTTGCAGAGATAAGAGCCAAGGATGGGAGCTCGGGGCACAGTACACTTCCCCAAATACTTTAGAACACCAGGAAAATTATGAAAAAGGACCATATATGGTTCTATATCTATATATGGCTAGTGTATCATCTTAGGGACGTACTCCTGGGAAATTAAGGGATAGATTGACTGCTGAGAGACAGATACCAACCCACTCACACACATATCATATACATGTCCCTATATCACTTACTCATTTCTTCCTCACCATGGCCTTACCAGGTACGGCCAGTGAGGGAACCGTACTTCTTCACCTTCCAGAGTATGTACATTACCTGTGCCTTCCCTTCCATCAGAGCCACCCCTAAGGTTTACTTGAACCTAGTATCACCTAGAAAAAGAAAATTTTCACGTATGCACTGAACATTTTGTATTTTAGAGTTGGTATTACATTAAGTAATTAGAGCCGGTGATTCCTAAAACTGAATCACTATATTTATCTTCTTGACGGTAGTATCCTGAACATTTCAACAGTTGTGTGGAATCCTGCTGTGTTTGAGGAAGTGTGCTCAGATATTTTCATATTTATCAAAAGCTATGCTCTTTGATGACTGCAGACATGTCTTAGTGGCTCAGGACATGTACAGTCAACAGACTGTAGCAGATTTTGAAATGTCTACACCAGTGACATCAATATGAGCTATCGGCCGGAGGAAGAACCAGGTATCAAGCACTAATCAGACTTTAATATATATTCGTGGGTTTAGAGAGATGCCTTAGTGGAGGGATGGTTCAGTATTCTTCCAGAAGACCCAGGTTCCATTTCCAGCACCCACATGTCAATGTATACTTAGCTATAACCGCAGTTCCAGGGACCAACACCTTTACACAAGACAAACATGCAGGCAAAACACCAATGCACATAAAATAAAAACAAATCTTTAAAAAAAAAATCAAAAGATGTAAATAAAAATTAAAAATCAACCATTCTTTTTAAAAATTAGTCAACATGTATAGATGCCTCATCAATATATGAGTTTATTATTAGCCAATTTACATATTTTTATTTTTTTACTATTTTTAAAATTAATCTATGTGTATATGCTGGCCTACAGGTAATTGCAGAGGCCAGAAGAGGGCATGGTATTCTCTGGAGCTGGAGTTAGGGAGAATGAGATGTTTGATAGATGTGCTGGGAATTGAACCAGGTCTTCTGCAAAAGCAGCAAGTGTTCTTAAACATCTCTCCACCTCATTTGTTTTGTAATGAAATGGACTCAATATTTATTTAAATTGAGGTAAAATTTACAAATAGCAAAATTTATCCTTGTAAGTATATAGTTTTGCAGGATTTGACAAACACAATTATATAACCTGTTATAATCTATAATTTTTTTATCTTATTGAGCTGTACTGTGCTTTTTAACTTTTTATTAATTTTTTTGTAAATTTTACATTGTGCACTCCAATCCCACTCATCTCCCTGTTATTTTGTATCTGCCCTCTGCCCTCTGCAACCTCCCCCTTAAAATAAAACAAAATAAGATAGAATAAAAAAAAATCTCGTCATGGAAGCTATAATATGTCGCAGTATGTACATAGTATATCCTTTTGTCCACACATCTTTACTCTCAAATGTTCACTGCATTGAGTCATTGGTCTGGCTCTAGGCCTCTGATTTCTGCTACACTGTCAGTACTGGATCCTTGTTAGGACTCCTCTCAGATATCCTGTTGTTGCCTGTATCATGGAGGTCCTGCAGCTTTGGATCTGCACGACCCTTTCACGTGCTCTAGCAGATCATAGATGTGGTAGATATGGACTGGGTTAACTCAAAGCCATGGGCCAGGGACTGGGAGGTAGCTGAGTTTGTCCCCAGCCGTCTCTCCTGTGCCAGTGTCACCAGGGTGAGCTCTCCAGTATTGCCCTGACTAGCTCACCCATGCTGCAGCTGGCAAGGAGCAGGGGCAGCAATCCTGCTCTCACATCCTGAGGGCTGACTCACCAGCAACTTTGCCACCAGGGCCTGCTTTCCATGTTGCCCAGGCCATGGGCAGGGCAGGATCTCTTGAGTGCAACAATCCACTTTCAACTCTCTGACAAATTCTAGCCTTTTTTTTTTTTTTTCTGCTTTAGAGTTTTACAGAATGCCATCAAAAGGAACTCTGCAGGTACAACCTTTCTGATCACCTATAATGAACCCTGATCATCCATTTCATTGTGTGTATCAGCCATTTTTTCTTCTTGGTAGATGAGTATTTTCTGTTGTGTGGGAAGACCATTGTTTAATGATCATTTTATGAACCCCAAACCAAAACCAAACCAAGCCAAAACAAATCAAAAGCAAACCAAACCATACCATACCAAACCAAACCAAACCAAACCAAACCAAACCAAACCAAACCAAAAAACACTTAGGTGGGTAAATGGTTGGGAATATTGCTAACAAAGTGCTAACATGGTTTTGAGCTGTAATCAGGTCCTAGCCAAGGAAGTCGTATCCAGCGGGATTCTAGAATCTATTCCAGGATTCATGCTGAACAAGCTCACAAACACCCTCCTCACAGAGTGCGTCAACCCAGAACTTGGCCTTCATCTCCTTGCACACCAGTCCTCAAGGTCTCTTAGAGAGAATTCTTTTACTCCTTGCACAAACTTCTGAGAATTCACATTACACATAATTATGCCACCTATTATTTTCTTAGCATTTACATTTTATATATTAATTAATACATGTAAGCATATCTGTAATATTTTTGACTGTTTTAACTATGTTTAGAAAGAAACTTCTTCCTAGCCAGGCATAACTGTGGACACATACAGTCCTTATATTCAGGAGACCTAGATAAGAAGATTGTCTGAGTTTAAAACCAGGTGTGAGTCAAAGATGATGGAGGGGAGGAAGAGGAGAGGGAGAGAGAAATATTGAGGAAAGAAAGTTCTTGCGCACTTTGTGAAGATTCCTACCTGGTGCTTGTCTTTCTTCCTTTACAAGGGTGCTAGAATGTGGGGGCATGCCCTTGACATTTAAATGGATGGCCACAGTGAGAGACATTTAGTTCTTTCTTTGGTTTAATATATTTTCAGTTTTTAGATACAATGACAATTTTGCTCTTTCTGACAGCCAAATAAATGACAGCAAAGAAAAAGTAAATGTCAGTAGTGAGTGTCCTGGGTGACCCGAGAGCTCTCAGAGTCCTATGGCATACCTCGCCTGTTCTTGAGTGACTCCATCAGCAGAGAGTGCTCCCAGGTGACATGAAAGCTCTTAAATAAGTCTATGGCACACCTTGCCTTTTCATGAGCGACTCCAACAGAAGAAAGGGCAGCAGGAGAAAAATTCCAATTAATACCCTACACATTAGGCCCAGGCAGTCAGCCCCACTGTCATTCCTCTCGGGAAGCCTTTACCACAGACTTGCATTTGTAAAGAAGCCTCTTAGCTGCGGACCAATTGCATCCAAGCAGACAAAGCAGGTTTTTATGTTTTTGCTACTTTGTTTTATGTTCACGCTCTATGTATATGGGAGTGGAGCGGTGATGGGATCCTGGAAGACGGTGAAGTCTGTTAATTTTTTTCATAAGATCATTTTCCCCTTGACATGCAATTTGACGCTTAACAATTTTTCTGAAAGTCAAAAGGAATACTACATTCTCTAATTTTCACAGCACTATAAATAGCCCACACAAAACATAATTGTATAAAAGAGATGACACCTCTTTATGGAAGAATTTCCACTGGAAAGATAAAAGGAGGTCAGAACTCTTATGTGAGGCATGTATTTTCAAGTATTCATAAAAATAGAAATCATCACTGGTACGCAAATTCTTCACGATAGACAGTCCCATAGAAGATGCCAGAGCCAAAGCCATTTCTACAGGCGCCAACTATAGTGGGAATGGAACTCAGCCAAGAAGTGGCTGCTGGGCATTTAGCTCATGTGCCAATAAAAGGGAGCAGTGTGTGAGTGCACACACACACACACACACACACACACCACATGCTCCAGCTTGGGGAGGTATTTGCCAGAAACATTTTTTTTCAGACCTCTACAATCTGTTTCCTATAGCCAACGGTGAGGTCCTGCGGTGACTCCAGGGCCCAGAGGTGAGATAGTATGAATCAGAAAAAGCGGTCAGGGAACCACCTGCATAGCTGAATGGGATGCATCTACAGAATCTTTAGGAGTTTGAGACCCCAGTTAACATGCCTATGCATGAGAGAAAGTGGAGTCAGCCCTTTGTGGCCTAAAAATAAGTGCCTGTAACCTCTCAATGTTTTGAATTTACAACAAGGGGCCAACAGACCACTGACTGGCATTCCACACTGATTGGCAATGTCCGTCCTAGACTCACCCAGTTCTGCGGGGGGGCGGGGGGTGGGGGTGGGGGTTGGGGGAAACACGGTGATCTCCAGCATGCACAGAAGCCAGGCTCCTCCCCCAGATGATGATTGCTTCACTCCCCATCCCTTATCTTCAGGGCTTCTGTGATGAGACCTTGGGTCCCTTAGCTCCTGTAAAGAGAGTACAGCATACAGCGTGACAGCTTACTTCTTTTCTCCATCCTTAGGAGGATGAGTGTTAGCGCTGCAATGAAAGCTGCGAGTTAAGATTACTTTCCTGGCAGCAAACGTTGCCCTTTTGTTGCTTCCAGGCTCTGTGCATCTCTGTTGATTACTTCCTGCCGCACGCTCCGTTATTACACATAACAAAATGGTGGGAGGGAGGAGGAAGAGGTAGGGTCAGGTTCTCGTTCACCCCATTGCTTGGTTCATTTCTTCCATACTCAGAACTCTCTTTGTCATCAGGGAGAATGGGAACTGGGAAGAAGTGAAAGAGAACTGGGCTTGGGGTAATTTATAACCCCGGGAAACCAGATCATTTAATACCAAAATGGTACTTTCTCAAAATCTCATCATTCATACCAGAAGCATTTCTTATGGAGTGATATTCCTGAGCTTATGAAAACACTCTAAGTTGAACTTGCTTAATCTGTGATCACGTTGCCTCTCCGAGGCAAGGGTATTATGCCATTATGGTATTAAAACGCATCAGTGACTTGATCATTTGAAATGCTTTAATAAAAGTGAATTGTTAGCTGATTCTGATTATCTAGTGCCAGGTTTATAGGCTTTTAAGACATTTTCCAGTTGTCACATATTTTCCTATGAGATACTTAAATATTTAGATTCCATTCTTTCTGGGTATTTCAAATATGGGAAACAGATATCTTAATATCAGAAATATTAACAGTATTTCTCTGAGGGCTGCCTTCCCTAACGTTTTTTTTAAAGACTCAAATCTTATCCCTTGATTATGTATCAAATCTTTTTGCATGAAGTAGAGTAAGATGTGGAGACCTAGGATTCTGTCAGGTTAAGGTGAAGTATTGGTAAAAGAAATTGATTATTATGGCCAATTAGAGAGAATAGAATGTGACTTACAAGCCGGGTGTGGTGGCGCACGCCTTTAATCCAGCCACTCGGGAGGCAGAGGCAGGTGGATTTCTGAGTTCAAGGCCAGCCTGGTCTACAAAGTGAGTTCCAGGACAGCCAGGGCTATACAGAGAAACCCTGTCTCAAAACCCCCCTCCCCCCAAAAAAGAATGTGACTTACAAGTCTTACACAAAGATTTCTGTCACCGAGGAATTCTGTGGAATAATAAAGTCTGTGTTCAAATGTGTCTCTTGGTGACTTTCTTATTTGCATATATGCATGTGCAAGCTGTGTGAACGATCCCCACTTCCATTCATGATATTTTTGCTGGTGAAGTATTAAGAGTTGTGCAGGCAGAAACAACAGTTCTACTTACTAAGCAAATATATCTTCCCTTTGAGAAGTATTTCCATCTCATCATGCTGGGGGTTTTCTCCCATTTTAGCTATGTTGTAAAAAGTATTTTCTTCAGAGGAAGGAAATACCACAGCTAATAAATAGGAAGCATGTGGACTCAAAACACACATTGTTAGATATGCCCCCTTATAACCCCACTCTGACCCCAAGTGCCTATATGATCTCCTGTGCCAAGGGAAGTATAGAAAAAGTAAAATACCAGGTCAAGATGTACAGAATCAGTATGAACAACCACCTCCACTACCAAGCTGCTAATTGGGAATACCTTCAAGCCAGTTGGCTTCAAAGGTTTGTGACAATGTATTCACATGGGAACATCTTAGAATTCTGTCTTTCATACCACAGGTGGGATTTGTTCCTTCTTGTAAAGAGCCTGCATTCTAGCTTGGGAAAGAAAAAGAACACTTCTGTACTATGGAGGCATAGAAACAGCCATGGCTTCAGGGAAGTATTCTGTGTCCTTTGTTTATAGCTGTCTTGGTAGGGACCATCACAGAGGGTCCAGTATATATAGCACTGGGCCTGTTTTGCAATCATATATAAGTAAGAAACACATTCCTGTCCTCTCTAGGATGACTTTGTGAGCTACCACTTTTAGTGAAAAAGATCATCCCACATTTAAAACTTAAAAAGGAAGAAATGCCCCTTCCATTTCATTTCCTTATACCCTGACAGATCTCTGAAGGTAGCAGAAAGCAGTGATTTTTGTTGTCTTTATTCTAGGTCTGGAACTGCTCTTCTCTGGGACTTGTATTTAAGCACATGAGGAAGAGAATCTAAATGATCAATCAGCAAGGCATGGGAGCAGGCATCACTAGAAAGGTTAGTTTATCCAGCACTATGGAGTCAGGTTTGGGGAAGGCAGACAGAGAAAAATGACAGCATCTGATGTGTTCTAGAGAATGGAGACAATCCCCGTGAGCAATGTGAAAAAGAGGCAGACCTTCATGTTAATGGCATAAATTCTGAATCATGCTCCCATCGCAAGCATCGTGATGCCTAAACATCTATGAGCTGGGATAGCTCTGCCACCCCAAGCAAAGAGAACTAAAAACATTCATTTATTTTTATTTTTTTATGTGTATGGGTGTTTTGCCTGCATGCATGTCTGTGTTCCATGTGTGTGGAGTACCCACATTGGCCAAAAGAGGGTGTCATATGCTCTGGAACTGGAGGTAGAGGTGGTTATGAGACATTTGGGTCCTTTACAAGAACAACAAGTATTTTTAGTGGCAAAGCCATCTCTCTAGCACCAAAAGGGACTTTAATAAAGACAAATCCCTTTATATAAGCAACTCGGCTCATCTCATTCCCAACTACAAGCTGAGTCAGCTGGATGTAGTGCTTTAATGCAGTGCTGCTAATCACAGAGCTGTTCACTTTTCCCTGCCTCAGAGAAGAATGGAAGAAAGACTCTTAAATAAGCCATCCTGGGAAAGGTGATCTCCTCATGGTGAGTGGTGCTGTATCATAAAGTGGGTTTAAGAAGATTTCTCCATCTTGTTTTACCCCTAGGAAAAGCAGCAGAAACCGAATCACTAACTTACATAGTGCCTTCTGGAATTCTTAACCTTATACTGTGTGTGCTTTGTCTAAATATTCACCCACCAGCTCCCTGAAAACTTTTCCTGAAGCACAGATTAGAACTTACTCCTCATTTTTGCCCTTTAATAGTGACTAAATATTATCCACGGGGAAAAGACAAACAGAAAGCCACCATGTTAATATAATAATAAATATGGATCAACCACAACTTCTTCCAACTTACAGGCAAGTATGGGTTCATTATTGAGTATCACTATCTTCTTGTGAGATTTAAAGTTTAAAGAAAGCTGGCTGCTCATATTTCAGTTATAAACACACATCTTTCCATTCAGGAGTTTGTGGAATGATCATTGCTGGGGTCAACTACTCAATCTAAAAATAGTCTGATCTTATTTATTTTTATTTATTTATTTATTTATTTTGAGACAGGGTTTCTCTGTGTAGCCCTGGCTGTCCTGGAACTCACTTTGTAGACCAGGCTGGCCCCGAACTAAGAAATCCGCCTGCCTCTGCCTCCCGAGTGCTGGGATTAAAGGCATGCGCCACCATGCCTGGCTCAGTCTGATCTTATTTTAAACCACTTATTCTTTCTTATTAGTCCTCCATGACTTTCTTTGGAGAACTAAATCAAGCATGTTAAACTTTGTATTTGTGTTTTCAGTTAATTGTTGTCCTCTTAAGATAAACCTCTTCAACTGCTGCTATCAGCTCTAAAGAGTGTTCTTGGCTAAATATAATAGATGTGTTTCTGAAACACTGAATGCAAATTGGATTTTTCTAAACTACCTCACATTTATACTTAGACTATAATTTCAGAAGTGCAGTACAAAAGAATGCACTTCAAGAAATGGTCAAATAATTTCTGATATCTACTTGCAATTATTAAATGGATATGATTTCATTGTTTTAATTTATATAGAACATAACAGAATAGAATCAATAAAGGGACTTCAAAAAATTTCACTGTATAATGGAGGTAACACTTTACCTGAATATTGAACACATTTCTTTGGAAACTCAGCCTGCATCTGAAACTAAGGGTAGTGAATTAGAATTTATTCTTTCTCTGATTTTCAATTATTTTACCCATAGAGAATAAAATTGGAACACAATTCTCTGCAATTTAAGATTTGCAACTAGATTTGTTTGACAATTTGAAATTATCATTTAAACATGCAGTCCACATCTGACCTTTCCTGGCCTTTGTGAGAGCTTCGACTTCCTCTTTTCAATACAAGTCAATGTACTTCAGGATACAAATTCTGTTGAAAACTGAACCAACTGGAAAGATATGATTCTCTTCTGTGTGTCAGAGTCAAAGCCAGGCATGTACATGTTAGTTGTCTTGTCACCCATACCAAAGCCAGAAAGACTATTAATAGGTGTATTTACTGTTAAGAAAACAATGGTTTTGGGAGTTTGGGTAATTGGTCTGAGTATACATTGTTAATATGACTGATTGATTGGCCTAAAGATACATTATTAATATGACTGACTAACCTGAAGATACATTGTTAATATGACTGGTGTGGTTTGAAGTTAAAAATAGGTATCAACCAGACACAGATGGGGAAGGGGTGTAACTTCCCTGAGCTTCAGGCTTTCTATAAAATAAGACTTCTACAAGATTCACTGTGAAACCAAAAACTTGTTCAACATCTCTCAACAACAATTACAAGCTGATCCCAAGTCTAACCTAATCCACAGCCAATGTTCTTCCCCATCCTCTCCCATTTGGACTGGGGACTTAGGTAAGGAATCCAAGAGCTTCAAAATAATCTTTTATACAATGGTTTTCTCAAAACTGGGAGCACAAACTTCAAAGCTGGATTCTACCTCTGAGCATGAATTCTCCTCCTCTCCCTTAAAAGGGTGATACCAGATGGGGCAGATGCTTTTCTTCAGCTCTGCAAGAGATGTAATTCATTTGCCCAAGAAATACATCCCAGCTTTGCTTTACAGGACTCTTTCTTAATAATTCTGTCAGAGAGAAACTGAGATAAAGAAGCAAATGGCTACTTGCTCATTTTGAACCCATTTCCTGGTCCTCTGTTCCGTTTATCAGGGATCTTGTCATTGAGACACACATGTAAGCTGGAGCCAGGGAAACCTATAATAGACCCACTTTCAGCCAAGATGGGTTGAAAAGCATCAAAGAAGCTGATGCCCAGAGATTACTGCCAGTGCGCATGGGCCATGGGCTGTGCACCACTACACATCAAATTAAAGCTTAAAAAGGCTCTTTGAGCAGCAAAAACGGCTTTTTGGTGCTTTCAGTATCTGTCATCTGGAAACAAAATTAACCAGGTGATATTCACTCAGTGGAGGCTGCATTTTGTTAGGTTGTGGTAGGGGACAAAGGTATGCAGACTACCCTGTACACATCCACTGTGCATATTTGCTAAGCCTAAAAGTGAAAAGCTATCATTTATTAAACACTATCTTAGTCCCTAACTAATCTTTCTTTCTTATTAGTTTTTTTTTTTAAAAGTGATTGGAAGCTATTAAGTGAAAAATATTAGTCAACTATCTTGCTCTTTCCACCACTGGGAGAAGGGGAGGGAGAGGGGGAGAGGGAGAGGGAGGGGGAGGGGGAGGGAGAGGAGAACTTATCCAATGTTTTTTAAAGGTTTGAAATGCAGGTTTCCTACAGATGGAGAAAGTCCAGCTTCCTGGGAAGGATGCTGAGGGGTCTTAAGGGGTCTCCATTGTCCCCATCTGTCATGATTGGTAGTTCTTACCACATTTGCCTGGGCTTTCTGATGGAAATCAGACCTGGACTGGAGAATAGATGAGTCAACATTGACAGTGCCTTCTGCCCCACTCTGAAAATGTTTGTCAGAGATTAAGAGCACATAGCCATCAAGTAGCACACAGTAGATCTTTTGCCACAATCAGGAGGTGGATGTAGGAAGAGTGTCAGCACTTAGTCATGAGAATTCCACAGCTGCATTTTATGACCGGAGCTCAAGACTGAAATTTTACTTAAAAGCTGGTGTTCAGGCACTGAAATCTGTGGGTTAAGGTTCTCCCTTAAGCTGCTCTGTCCCCAGTCATAAGTACAGACTCAGTGAGCCAGATTAGATTTTAGATACACTCTTTGTATATTACTGCTGATAAACACAAATCATACATCAAATGCATGCTTTCTTTATGTCTATCATGTACTATGGAGAAAAGAGAGGTCAGATTATGAGACTTTAAATAACTTATTAAATAACTCATGAGACTTTAGATATTCCTCTTCCAAGATGTTCAAGAATTCATGATCTGAATTTTTAGTTTACTGGAGTCAATTTTGTCACATTTTTCCCATGAAATGTAGTGATGAAATATAAAAGCTTTATAGAAGTTTCCACAGGTAAGGTACTTGAGAATGGCTGGGGAAATCACTCAGTTAGCAGAATGCTTGCTTAGCATGCATGAGCAAGCTTGGTTCTATCCCTAACTCTGTATAAGCTTCGCCTAGAGGTTCCCAGTATTGAGAGGGAGTGATGGATGCAGGAAGATCAGTAGAGCAAGATGGATCTCAGCTACACCAGAATTTGAGGTCAGGATGGGATATATGAGATATTGTTGCAATAAAACAAACAAAACACAGCTTCAGGGTCCCCATCTTGTTCTCCCTTCTTGCTCTCTCTACCACTGGTACCTTGATTACAGATTTTATGGGTTTTATAATCTCTTCCTACTGTCTCTCTTTAATCTCTGCCTCTTCACCAGTCAGACAAAGAATCTCGAATTACTCATTCATTTTACAATATTTCTAATTTTATAAACTTTATTATAAGAAAAATCTTGCAAGTAAAGATAAAACATTATCAGACCCAAGGTGTATGTATATAACTCAATGAGCTTCTCTATAGATGGAATTTGCATTTGGAATGTGAAGCTTCACATTAAATTTTACACGTCCAGTATAGAATATATTGTACGTACTTATCACCATCAAAACCAAAAAGAAAAAGAAAAGAAAAAGAAAAATCCACAACAGAATTAGAACTAGATTAATAATTAGCTTTATAAACACCCAAATTTCACACATAAATCTCTTGGATTCAGCTTTCCTTACATCAGGTTGATGTGGGATTTATCACACAAAGCTTCCCTGGATAGAAATCTAGCCAATCAGGAAATAATCAAACTCAGGGCTGAAATCAACCAAGTGGAAACAAAAAGAACTATTCAAAGAATCAACCAAACCAGGAGCTGGCTCTTTGAGAAAATCAACAAGATAGATAAACCCTTAGCCAGACTCACTAGAGAGCACAGGGACAGTATCATAATAACAAAATCAGAAATGAAAAAGGAGACATAACAACAGAACCTGAGGAAACCCAAAACATTAGATCCTACTACAAAAGGCTATACTCAACAAAACTAGAAAACCTGGATGAAATGGACAACTTCATAGACAGATACCAGGTACCAAAGTTAAACCAGGATCAGATTAACAATCTAAACAGTCCCATTTCCCCTAAAGAAAGAGAAGCAGTCATCAATAGTCTCCCAACCAAAAAAATCCCAGGACCAGATGGGTTTAGTGCAGAGTTCTATCAGACCTTCAAAGAAGACCTAATTCCAACTCTCCTCAAACTATTCCACAAAATTGAAACAGAAGGTATTCTACCCAATTCATTCTATGAAGCCACAATTACTCTGATACCTAAACCACACAAAGATCCAACAAAGAAAGAAAACTTCAGACCAATTTCCCTTATGAATATTGATGCAAAAATACTCAATAAAATCCTCGCAAACCGAATCCAAGAACACACCAAAATGATCATCCATCATGACCAAGTAGGCTTCTTCCCAGGGATGCAGGGATGGTTTAATATACAGAAATTCATCAACATAATCCACTATATAAACAAACTGAAAGACAAAAACCACATGATCATCTCCTTAGATGCTGAGAAAGCATTTGACAAAAATCCAACACCCTTTCATGATAAAAGTCTTGGAAAGATCAGGAATTCAAGGCCCATACCTAAACATAATAAAAGCAATATACAGCAAACCAGTAGCCAACATCAAACTGAATGGAGAGAAGCTGGAAGCAATCTCACTAAAATTAGGGACTAGAAAGGCTGCCCACTTTCTCCCTACCTATTCAATATAGTACTTGAAGTCCTAGCCAGAGCAATTCGACAACAAAAGGAGATCAAGGGGATACAAATTGGAAAGGAAGAAGTCAAAATATCACTATTTGCAGATGATATGATAGTGTATATATAAGCGACCCCAAAAATTCCACCAGAGAGCTCCTAAACCTGTTAAACTGCTTCAGTGCAGTAGCTGGATATAAAATTAACTCAAACAAATCAATGACCTTTCTCTACACAAAGGATAAAAGGGCTGAGAAAGAAATTAGGGAAATAACACACTTCACAATAGTCACAAATAATAAAAAATACCTTGGTGTGACTCTTACTAAGGAAGTGAAAGATCTGTATGACAAGAACTTCAAGTCTCTGAAGAAAGAAATTGAAGAAGATACCAGAAGATGGAAAGATCTCCCATGCTCATGGATTGGCAGGACTAATATAGTCAAAATGGCTATCCTACCTAAAGCAATCTACAGATTCAATGCAATCCACATCAAAATTCCAGCTCAATTCTTCACTGAGTTAGAAAGGTCAATTTGCAAATTCATCTGGAATAATAAAAAACCTAGGATAGCAAAAACTATTCTCAACAATAAAAGAACTTCTGGTGGAATCACCATGCCTGACATTAAGCTGTACTACAGAGCAATTGTGATAAAAACTGCATGGTACTGGTACAGCGACAGACATGTAGATCAATGGAATAGAATTGAAGACCCAGAAATGAATCCACACACCAATGGTCACTTGATCTTTGACAAGGGAGCTAAAACCATCCAGTGGGAAAAAGACAGCATTTTCAACAAATGGTACTGGCACAACTGGCGGTTATTGTGTAGAAGAATGAGAATTGATCCATTCTTATCTCCTTGTACAAAGCTCAAGTCTGAGTGGATCAAAGACCTACACATAAAACCAGAGACACTGAAATTAATAGAGGAGAAAGTGGGGAAAAGCATCGAAGATATGGGCACAGGGGAAAGATTCCTAAACAGAACAGCAATGGCTTGTGCTGTAAAATCAAGAATTGACAAATGGGACCTCATAAAATTGCAAAGCTTCTGTAAGGCAAAAGACACTGTCCATAAGACAAAAAGGCCACCAACAGATCGGGAAAGGATTTTTACCTATCCTAAATCTGATAGGGGACTAATATTCAATATATACAAAGAGCTCAAGAAGCTGGACTCCAGAAAATCAAATAACTCCATGAAAAATAGGGTACAGAGCTAAACAAAGAATTCTCAACTGAGGAATACCGAATGCTTGAGAAGTACCTGAAAAAATGTTCAACATCCTTAATCATCAGGGAAATGCAAATCAAAACAACCTTGAGATTGCACCTCACACCAGTCAGAATGACTAAGATCAAAAATTCAGGTGACAGCAGATGCTAGAGAGGATGTGGAAAAAGAGGAACACTCCTCCATTGCTGGTGGGATTACAAGCTTATACAACCACTCTGGAAGTCAGTCTGGCGGCTCCTCAGAAAATTGGACATAGTACTAACGGAGGATCCAGCAATACCTCTCCTGGGCATATACCCAGAAGATGTTCCAACTGGTAATAAGAACACATGCTCCACTGTGCTCATAGCAGCCTCATTTATAATAGCCAGAAGCTGATAGAACCCAGATGTCCCTCAACAGAGGAATGGATACAGAAAATTTGGCACATTTACACAATGGAGTACTATTCTGCTATTAAAAACAATGAATTTATGAAATTCTTGGGCAAATGGATGTATCTGGAGGATATCTTCCTTAGTGAGGTAACCCAATCACAAAAAGTCACTAGATATATACTCACTAATAAATGGATATTAGCACAAAATCTTAGATTACCGAAGATACAATTTGCAAAACACAAAAAAGTCAAGAAGAAGGAATACCAGCGTGTGGATACTTCATTCCTCCTTAGAATAGGGAACAAAATACCCATGAAAGGAGTTACAGAGACAAAGTTTGGAGCTAAGACAAAAGGATGGACTCTCCAGAGACTTCCCCACCCAGGTATCAATTCCATAATCAGCCACCAAACGCAGACACTAGTGCATATGCCAGCAAGAGTTTGCTGAAGGGACCCTGATATAGCTGTCTCGTATGAGGCTATGCCAGTGCCTGGCAAATACAGAAGTGGATGCTCACAGTCATCTATAGGATGGGAACACAGGGCCCCCAATGGAGAAGCTAGAGAAAGTACCCAAGGAGCTGTGGGGTCTGCAACCCCATAAGAGGAACAACAATATGAACTAACCAGACCCCCCAGAGCTCATGTCTCTAGCTGCCTAAGTAGCAGAAGATGGCCTAGTTAGCCATCTTTGGGAAGAGAGGTCCTTTTGTATTGCAAACTTTACATGCCCCAATACAGGGGGAAGCCAGGGCCAAGAAGTGGGAGTAGTTGAATAGGGGAGCAGGGTGGGGGGAAGGTATAGGGAACTTTTGGGATAGCATTTGAAATGTAAATTTAGAAAATATCTAATTAAAAAAAAAGAAATCTAGCCAATAACATATCCAAACAAGTGTATGGGAGGGTACAGAATAACACAAAGAAAAGAGAAAAAGAAAGGCCAAAAAAGTATTAAATTTCAAACCTACGACAAGCAACTGAGGTGACTATTTAACATCTCCAAGCACACCTGGCCTCCAGGTTCTCCCAGCACTCCTATTCCCTGCCCATTACAGGGAGTGGCTGGCACATGCCATATCCTACCCTGAACTTTTCAGTCCAGGGGCTCTGTCTGCAAGGCAACTTCTCTAGCCTGAGACTGGTGAACTCACCAAGGAACTGTTCCCAAATACACCTGCTTTTATACTTTTAATTCAGCTTGAGTTGGTTTTCCTAAGCAGTTAGTGCCTTAACTACTGAGCTCTCTCCCAGTTACACTAGGCTTCTTGATGGTATTAAGTTCCATTCGTCTCCAGTGAATAGTCTTCAGGTTGGAGGGAAATGAGGAAAGCTTAATGAGGTAACTCAGGGGAGAAAAGTGTAATGGAGACCACTGAGTCCCTTAAAGAGTGAGCACTGAGGATTCCAGAGATGGCTGTGGAGAGAAAACATTGCCAAGTACTGACATGCAACTAAACTCTCAGGACTTGACTTGAAGATTTCTCATTCTCTTGGGAAATCTCTCTCATGATTACTGCTTTTCATCCAGAGGATGCCTTCCAGAGATTTCCCTTTTTAAAGTCCTAGGAAAAGTTTTACATCCAGGCCTCCATCTTTGCTCTTTTTGTTAAAGATAAGGCATAGACCCTCACATCTGCAAGAACCATAGTTTCTGAATTCTTATTCAATCAGTCATACTGGGAAGAAGAGGTCTGGAACCATCCTGTTTCCAGGCCCATATCCCTGATCCTAAAGTAAGATTAAACTATATATAGTCAAAAATATACACATCTGAGCACTCCAGGTCAAGGTATGGTCCCACCCACCATAGACTAATCACTGTGCTTCAGTCTCATCCTGTAAGGTGCTCTGATGAGTTGTCAGAATTGTGTGAAATCTCTTCCCAGGAGACAAGTTTCCACTCTGACTGCCACCTTTTTCTTCTCCCAGTATGAGATTTCTGGGACAATTCCCATTTGGGGGAGTTCATTGTTTCTAGAATCTGATAGCTTGATTGAAAGACACACAAGTTCTTCTCTCTTTTTAACCTACTTATTCATCTATTGTTAGAGTGTGAGCATGCCATGGTGTGTGGGACAGAGGAAGTTGGGTCTCTTCTACAATCTGCATTCCAGGGATTGAGTTCAATCATCCAACTTGGTAACAAGTGTTCTTGTCTACTGAGATATCTCAAATCCTGAATTACACTCTTTTTTTAAGACAAGATCTCACTATGTAGACCTGGTTAGTCTGGTACTCACTATCACTCACTAGGTAGACCAGGCTGGCCTCTAACGAACAGAAATCTGCCTTCTTTGCCTTCCAGATGGTTATATTAAAGGCATGTGATGCCATGGTGGTTCTGAACGAAGAGGAATGGACTTTTCTTCACTCTTTTCACATATACTTCTTAAAAAGCAAAACAACTCACTTTTTAAGCAACATATCTTTATAAGCATGTATTAATTGTACAAAATGAGAAGGTTTGTTGTAACATTTCCTACATCTATGCCATATATAAACACGTTTGTGCATCTATTGCTCTCTTACCCTTTGTCCTTCCCAATGATCTCCTTCTTCCCAGATAATGCTCCTTTCAGCTTGCATGTCATCTTTAATATTATCTAGATTCTGCATAGGAAATAATATGGAGCCTTTGTCTTTCTGAATCTGGCTTGTTTTGCTTAACATGATGATTTCCAATTATATCCATTTTCCTGCAAACAACATGATTTCATTCATTATTACTGAATTCTGCTTCTGTGGTTTTTGTTCATTCATCAGCCATTGGGCAATTAGGCTGATTCTATAACCTGGCAACTGTAAAATATGACCCTATTAGTTCTTGTTAGTCACTTAAAACTCTCTTTCTCCTTACAAAGTAGACTGAACTTTGAATGGGAAGGAGAGAACAAGATGGCTTCTTAAAATTGAGCCCTGACCTCTGAACTTTCTTTGGGATGAATTATGTTTGAATATATTATAAGAAGGTTGGAAGGAGGCCAGGCATGGTGATGCATGCCTTTAATCCCAGCACTCTGGAGGCAGAGGCAGGTGGATCTCTGAGTTCAAGACCAGCCTCATCTACAGAGTGAGTTCCAGGACAGC
>LR753372.1:214884-290381 GCA_902729485.2 Mus minutoides
TTGTAAGAATATGTCTGTGTTTTAATCACAGGTGTGGGGATTTGGGGTTGTTTTGTATTACCTGCAGCAGCTGACTATGATTTGCCTAGTGCCATATCAGAGGGTGATTTTTGCCAACTGCAGATAATTTCTGCAATTGTGAGATGTTTGGAATTCTGGGAAAATTTCAGAGGTTATATAAATGCTAGAGCCTTGATAGGTAAGATTGGTGGTTGTTGGTCATTTGGGGTTGGTTGTGCCGTTCCCTGCACCTTGACCACTGGACTGCTATAGTTGGTAGTTGCAGTTTATAGTCATGCTCAAAGAAGAAACAAGAAAAAAAATTAGATTCACAGATCTCTCTCTCTCTCTCTCTCTCTTTCTCTCTCTCTCTCTCTCCTCTCTCTCTCCTCTCTCCTTCTTTCTCTCCTATCTAATGATAGTGAGTAAAACTGGGTGGGGAGGGGGGGATAAAGGGTGGAGAGAAAAAGAACCCACAAAGCAGCAAAGACCAGTTACATACACTCTTGATAAATACATAACTCATGATATTTTCCTTGTAAGACATACTAGTACTTGGTGGTGGACAGCAACCAATAATTACTTATTGAATGGGAATATTGTACCAGAGTGGCACAGAGATGACATCATAATAATGGTTAGTATTTGTGGACTTACTATATGTCATTGACTATATCATCTGTGACCTTGAATAGATTGAAACAATAATTTTTTTTTTTGCTTGTAGTTCCACAAGTGAAGAAGCTGAGGTTCATAAATTTGAGGTAAACCAGCTGAGCCCCTAAGCCAGAATTTGATTTAGTGTGATTTCAATGTTTGCCTTTTGTCCTACAACAATAATGCTGTAGGAAGAAGATAACCTTTTTAGTGGGAAGATGTTGATTCTTTGAGATTTGTTCCTCACTGTGTACACCTGACCCACCAGAGCATTACCCTACTGAGTACACCTGACCCCCAGGGCATTACCCCACTGTGTACACCTGACCCCCAGGGCATTACCCCACTGTGTACACCTGACCCCCAGGGCATTACCCCACTGTGTACACCTGACCCCCAGGGCATTACCCCACTGTGTACACCTGACCCCCAGGGCATTACCCCACTGTGTACACCTGACCCCCAGTGCATTACCCTACTGAGTACACCTGACCCCCAGTGCATTACCTTTCTGTATACACCTGACCCACCAGAGCATTACTCTATTGAGTACCCTGAGCCCCAGGGCATTACCTCACTGTGTACACCTGACCCCCAAGACACAAGTTTACAGGTTTCAAGCATAAGACTGCAAGATGCCCAGTGACACCATCAAGGACCTACCTACTTCCTGCTTCCTTGTCTCACTTTTTTTTTCCCCCCCGAGATAGGGTTTCTCACTTTTCAGATCCAGTGCTAAACTGATTTCCCTCAAGGGTAACAGGCTGGAGCAAATGTGACTCATAGGGCAGAACAGATATACACTGGAATACAATGGAATATGCTTTCAGTCTAGAAAGCTTTAATTTAACTATGATTACACTATTAGGGATTGGGCTTCTAATTCTGACAAAATGGAGTGAGATCTGTTAGGAATCTAAAGAGGGACAGGTGCTAGGAAGGTAACACTAAATTACCACTACTGTATTAGTTAGGGTTTGACTGCTGTGAATAGACACCATGACCAAGGCAAGTCTTATAAAAAAAAAAAAAACAACAACAACATTTAATTGGGGCTGGCTTACAGGTTCAGAGGGTCAGTCCATTATCATCAAGGTAGGAGCACGACAGTACCCAGGCAGGTATGGTGCAGGAGGAGCTGAGAGTTCTACATCTTCATTCAGAGGCTGCTCGTAGAAGACTGACTTTCAGGCACCTAGGGTGAGAGTATTAAACCCCACCCACAGTGACCTACTCCAACCAGGTCACACCTATTCCAAATGGTGCCACTCCCTGGTGCAAGAATATTCAAACCATCACATACTATTGACAAAAGTAACTCAAATGTTGTAATTTTAGTACAGAGCAGTGATGACATTGGTTAGCAGAATGACCATGACCTTGGGCAGACCCTTCAACCCAAAAAAGAGGGGATGTGTGTGTGTGTGTGTGTGTATACGTACATACATACATATATACATGCATATATTTATATACATATATATTTATGAAGTCATAGTATGTTTTAACATTTTTTGAGAAAGTTTTTAATCATAGGATGATGTTAGAAATTTACATAGAAAAATAACTTCTGTGCAAATAGCCACACATTCAGAGAGATAATGCTATTAGCATTGAACAGTTAGGATAAGTTGCATAAATGATCAATTTTGCTTTTGTTAGGTATAAGTCTCTAAAAGCAACCATTTAGTTTCCCTAAACATGCTCAGTGGTAGACAGTACAATGTGAGGGTTAGTAGTGTGTATTGAGGTCTGTATACCTGGAGGGAATCCCTTATCCCACCACAGAACCGGAAGTCTTTCCAGGAAGTCCCTTAACTCTCTGTGACTTGGTTTCCTCATGAACTGGTAAGACAGCAATGGCAAGAGATGTTATGTGAATTAATGAATGGGAAGGGTTAGGACAGCACTGGCCCTGCGCAGGGGGATATGAGCGATAGCACCCTCCTGTTGACAAGAAAATCCTGCCACGACTCTGCTCTACTCCATTGCCCTTTACCCCTCCCCCACCACCTTCCTGGCCCTCACAGCCTTTTTCAGGCGGTATTCAAGGACTACCCTGAAGACCAGGACTTTGCTTTCTCCATCCTCCCTGCTTAAGCCCACAGCCCACAGGCTGCTGGCATTTGACTTCAGAGGTTGGCCTTTCTTGTTTCACAGGAAACAAAATGGAAGGCTGGCGTTGCCAGCTGTCTGGTGTTTGCTGGGGAATATCCCCCCTCCTTCCCCACCATTTTTTCATAGTTCACCTATCCGCATGTGCAATTGCATGCCTCTCCCGCACACGCTACTTGCCAACTCTATCTCCAGTAATTATTCTGTTTTAGTCCACTGCAATGTACCTGCCAACAATCTGAACGGTGCAGGTGGCAGAGCGCTGTCTGCGCCCCCATTTGCATGCACCCTGTGGTGGCTACCTAAAGCTAAGCTCTGACATCGCGTACAAAGAGGACAATGATAGGGGCCCAGCTTGCGCCAGCGCTACTCAATTTACCGCGGCATAGCTTCCTTTGCTTTCCCTTGCTTTCCTTTGTGTACTTATTTACTGTTTATTCATTCTCTTTTAAACACTCCTGTCCCTCCCCCCTACTTTTTTTTCTCCTTCAAGGAGGCAAGGCAAGAGCCAGCACTGTGTGAGACCCTGGGAAGTTAAAGTGCTCTCAGTTTAGCAAGGCACGCCCCCTCTTTCCCAGCATCCACCTTGAACAATTAAACATGCAATCCTTTTGACTTAGGAAGAGTACTTTTTTCCCCTTTTGACCTTTATCAACAGAGATATGTTTTTAAAATGTATTCTGAGTTTGTTTAGGGAATGTGACAGATAACAACTAAAAAAAACGATCTTTCTTTTTTTCTTTCTTTCTTTTTTTTTTAACTCTAACACACCTTTTTTGTTGTTGTTGTTCATAGATTCTTTTTTCTTTATTTTTCTGAAGAGAGAAAAAAACACTTTGGGTTTGGGGATGGAATTTTCTAAGATTGAACTGGACTTAACTGTTATCTAAAAAAACCAAACCAAAACACACACACACACACACACACACACACACACACACACACACACTTCATTATTGTAAAATTGGTGAGCTACATTCTTTCAATTATTTTTTGAATTATGGAAAAAACACAGTTTCCCCACTTGGACAATGGTCTCCAGCCATTTACTGGCCTGACTCTGACTCAAACACAGTCATCAGCTCCAATTGAGCGGCCTGGTGCGCTGTGGACAGTGAAAAGGAATCCGAATTTGAAGTGGTGCGTCCACATCTCTCCACACCACAGCTTTCTGAAATTACAAGGCTGAGTGTGCAATTATTACATTTTTGTCTCAATAGGTTTTAGAGTGCTTCTGCTAAAACTCTCATTTTGAAGCAGTCCGATAAAGTATCACTGGTCAAAAGGCAAGAAAGCTTTCTGTGGTTGCTTGCTAAGTAAAGTGGGGGTGCAGATCATTGGGAGCCTCTGTGGGCTTCCAGAGCCCTATGTGATCACAATTTCTTTCTTCAGGCACAGTGCTTCTCTCTCCCTTGCTCCAGTGTCTCTGGTCTTTCTTCCTTCTCTTATTAATTTTTCAAGGCCAAAATAAAGCATTAGGACATGCAGGTGGCATTAATTTGTCCTTGCCAGGTGAAGGACAGTTCATGCTTGCATTCCTTTTCTGCCCAAGATGCTCTTTAGATAGATTTTTAGCATTCAAAATGACTGTTACAAAGCCATAGGTTATTTTACCTTATAGAACTTCTATAAGAATTGCTTATTTTATGATCTAAAAAGGTCTTAGGTATCTTGTGTGCAAAAAAACAAAAAACCAAACAAACAAAAAACAAACCAACAACAAACAATAGACAATTTGGATATAGGAATCTCCTGAGTGTTTTGTTGTTGTTGTTGTTGTTTGTTTTTTTGTTTTTTGTTTTTTTTGTGAAAAAATGAAACTGAGGCCAAGGAAAAGAAGAGATCATTGGTTCATTCCTACATAGTCAACATGCTTTTTTGAGCACCAATTATGCACCAGCTCCACATATCAGGCTCTGGAGATCCAGGGCTGAGCAAAGCCCTCCATGAGTAGACTAAATCATGGTGTCCTACATGGTGTACATAAGCAAAGCCCAACGTATACTAGAAATCAAGAGACCCTGAGGAGAGGCTTGGCAGCCAGGCTTCATTCAGTTCTGCATGGTGTGGACTATACAAAGGAAGGCTCCTGTGTGTATGACTTGCTGATTGCAAGAAAATATCTGGGATCCAGCTTTCCAAGACGTATGCTTTGAGACCAGCCCTTCTCCATCTCCCTTGGAAGCCTGGCAAGAAAATTAAAAACAGGATTTTAGCTGCTCCATTCTTTGAGTTTAGACATGCTTCCCTCTGTCCACTTGAGTCTGGGAGTCACTTCTAAATCGGATCTGTACCAAATTAGATGAACACCTTCATGCCCCTGCTGCCTTTCACAGGGTGGTGCCACCAGGACTGTGCTGTATACTGTTTGAAAGATGACTACTTTTATTATAATAGTAGAAAACAAAGAAAATAAATAATACATTTCTTCATTCCATAATAAATACAGAGCTAAAAGAATTTCTAGTTTATTTGTATAATTTATTTCTAGCCAGACTGATTTCTAAAATATTTGAGGTGACATGTAAACATTTACATGAGACAGTAAGATTCATCAGATACTGCAATCGCCACAAAAGGGAAATGGAGGCTTATAAACTCCAAGGGTGTATATTTAAAAGACCAGTGCATTCAAAGTCTTTGGTCCACACAACAATCAAGACAAGAAAAATAATTTTAAGGACTGAGGATGTAGTTAGGATAGAGTGCTTGACTAGCAGGCAGCCCTGAGTTCAACCCTAAGCACTACCTAAACTGGATGTGTTGGTTGACACCTGTAATCCCAGCATGGTGGGGGAAGGGGAGCATGCACAGGAGAAATTCAAAGTCCTCCTCAGCTCCTTTTGGAGAGATGATTCTGGAGCACAGAGGCCCTGTCTGAGAAAGTAAGGGAGAAGTTTACAATGGTAGCTTGTCTTTTGTGAGAGTAACTCAGCAGATGCACATACAGGAGCTACAGGCTGAAGAGGCAGCACGGGAAGGGACTCACTTCTTAAGCCCACTGACACATTTCCTAGTTGTTTTTCTTTCCATTTTCAAAGTAAGTTCTGTTTTCCACACTGACTCTTTCTTTCTTTCTCTTTCTTTCTTTCTTTCCTTCTCTTTCTTTCTTTCTTTCTTTCTTTCTTTCTTTCTTTCTTTCTTTCTTTCTTCTCTCTCTCTCTCTCTCTCTCTTCCTTAGAAAACCTCTTTGAAAATATCAGGAAAGGCTATTTTAAAATATATTTACTGTGTCTATCAAAGTGATCACATTTAATTCACATTTGAAATTTCCCACAGATACTGCGAACTTGATCCAACTGTAATACCATTTCTTCGGTGGCCACATAGCTGTAAAATGAATTCTTTGCCATTAATCACTTAGCTATTTTAGTTGGTTTATGTGTTAGTTGGTGGCAGCAGAGAAATGAAATATGTCACTCCTATGGCATTGGCTGTGACTTGAATGTAAACATGGGGATCTGTGACTCCAGCTCTGGTTATAGTCATCTCATCCTGTGCCCCTCACTGAATGATGGATTCATCAGTTGAGTAAACGTCCAGAAGGTGTTCACCAATCACTCTCTGCTAGATGTGCCGCTGGGTGGTAGTGAGCTGAAGAAAGAGAAACAATGTATAAATAAATAGAAGCAAGTTAACTTTTATTTTGAATGGAGGTGAAGACTGTGTTCAAAAGTGTGTATTAGGAAACCCACATTTCACAGTCTGGATTAGGAGAGAGGGGGACTGAGTGAAGATGCTATAGTAGTTCAGGTAAAGCATTGAGAGATGTGATAAGATGGAAGATCAAGAATCTGTGAGTATTCTTGTGCAGAAAGGGAAGGGGGCATGTATGCGATTCGGTAACTGATGAATAAGAAGACTATGGACTGACAAAGAAGCCGAGGTAGATGGTGACACTTGGGTTTCCGGTATAGGTCTGAGTTTCCTGTACAGCTCCAAGCAGGGCCTTCGAAGTACCTAGACATGAATACAGGAGCAAGAAATAAACATTTAAAGATCAATGAGGTAAGAAGATATAGGCTTGGTGATGGATTAACTTTTATGATGGCAGTAGCTAAGACTCGAGGTTAGAAGACAAAGAGAAGTTGTGGTCTGGATGGTAGGAGGAGGCCAGGGAAGAGCTGTTTGAGGAGGCATCGGATGAAAGACAAGAGCAGTTCTCTCTGAGGCTAGTAAGACATAATTAGAACAGCACTAGAATCTAACTGAGGTTCACTGAAGCCTTAAAATGGAACAATCATACTGAAACAGAGCTAGCAAATCTTTCTAAAAGATAAGAATAAATGAAGTGGAATCCAGGATATGACAACACCACTACCTTGTCCCTATTGTTCAAGTTCCAACAGAAGATGTGGTCTCTAACATCCTGTCTCTGCTAACTCAGGAAAAGCAGAATACCTTCTGCTCCCCCACCCTTCCCTGCTAGCACCAAGAGAAACTCTGCTCCTTAACCCTCAGTCTTCCTTATCTTATGCATGGTGGATAGCCATCCTATATCTCTTTATGTCAAGTCATTACAAAAACAATTTTTATTTGTTTATTCGCAAGATCAAAGTACCATCATTATTTAAGCTGATTGTAAAAATACCACTGTTTTTACTTAGCAAGTAGTCGGCAACACAAAGAAAACAGGTAGAGGGGAAACAGCCTCTCTTCAACACATTGGTGGCTTTCCAAAGTGGACAGCTGGATGTATAAACTGGTTTGGTTTCTGTTCCTGTGAAACAACAGTGATCAAAAGCAACTGTGAAGAAGAAAGGGTTTATCTAGCTTACATTTCCCCATCACAATCCATCACTGAAGGAAGGCTGAGAACAGACACAGAAGCAGGAACTGTGGAGAAATACGGCTTATTATGGACTTATTCCACTTCCTTTTCCTTAGGACCCAGACCCACCTGCCTAACGCATGGCACCTCCTATAGTGGGATACCCCTCCCACATTAATCAAGAAAATATCCCATAGACACACCGACAGGCCTGTCTGATGGAAACATTCCTCTACTGACCTCATATTGTGAAATGATCATCCAGTAAGTTCTTCCACAAGTCACAGTAAGCCCTGTGCACCAGGATTTACCACACTTTTATGGTCAGGTAATAATATTTCTGTGCTCTTGATATCTATTCTCTACATTTATAGCCTTTCTATTCAGAAGTTGGAATCTAAGGAAGCTGTTAGAAACTAGGAAGACCTCAAAGAAGTTGTTAGCTTAAACTTCAAGAGTCTTGCCTACAAAGGAGAGACCAATGTTTGATTGGCAAATGGGTAACTTGGATTCATAGATCACCAAGCATAGTGAGCTTCTTTTACTGACAAAACCATCTGGGTCCTAGCCAGATAGATTAGTGATAACCCACAATTTGGCTACAGGGTTAAACTGAGAGATTTCTTGGGAAGGTTGAGTAAGAGGGAGGAGCAGAGCAGGATAGAAAGAGTGGGATAGTGAGAGAGGGTGAACATAGCGTTGATTCAGGATGACAGTGACTGGCCCCATTGCCAGGACATGTGCACCAGTATGAGCTAACAGAATGGGAGGGAGCTACAGAGCATTGATGGAAGGGAACAGAGGAAAATAGAGGACTAATGTAAAGAATTGTATCTGGCCTGAGGCAAAAGATATGAAGCACCCTTTTTGCCATAATTCTTCACGGCATCTAAAAGGTCATTTTCCAGATGTGTCAGGAACAAACAGAGCTGTTGTTTGGGTGTAGGGTGAAGTTCAATAAGACATTTAAAAGACAGGGTGAAAATAGGTATGAGGATAATAAGGAAGAAAGAGTGATCACCCAAACGAGCTTTGGGAGGGAATCAGAAGTCCTGTGTAAGAGGCTTGTGGTTGCATTTTTCTGCTCCCTGTCTCTAGGACCCATTCCAACCCAGTTAGGATTTGTTGGCATGAAAGCAGCATTGTTCACGGAGGATACAAACCAAATCCCATCCTTAGCAGAAGTCAGATCTAGTCCTTTTTTTAAAATCTTGGAGTACTGCAGCAGTCAAGGAGTAGAGCTGGTCCTGAAGGATGTTGAGCAGTTCTGAGCTGCTGAGACAGACGTTAACTAATGCAAAGAAGGCCTGAGTCCTGCTGTTTTGGTTCTGAGTCCCACAATCAATGTCCAGAGTGGCAAGAAGGATGAGTTGGATGGCCCATGGCCCACTACTCCCCTTTCAGAGGTCACTTGAATTGTTTTTAGATGGTTGGGAAAGTTGATCTCTCAATAAATGCTTCAAGGCTAACAGAAGGGTAGGGAGGGGAGCAGCAGTTGAAATTCAGAAGAGGGTCCATTCCAAGGGGCCATGATAAAGGTTAACAGTTGGCAAAGATCCAGAACATAAATCAGCAGATGATAAGTGTACAACTTGGTAGGGAACATTTAGAGACAAAGTTACATGCGGAAAACTTTTACATGCAATTGTACAACTGTCTGGACCATGTACCAGAGTTCTGTAGCAGAATATGGTAACAATAATTAGCGGTTTGTTACTTCAGTCTCCTGTATAAAGAATAAGGGCCTGGAAACATTGTAAATGAGGTCAGTTAAAGTCAGCATCCAAGGAATGAATAAAGAGTGTCTGAGTGAATTTTGTGTATCTGTTTGAAATATTAACACTCTTAGGTATTGATGAGCAAAAACAGGGTATCTTAGGTAAAACAAAATTTTTGATTAGAAACAATTTGATAAAGTGAAAATTTAAAAATTGGTAATTACTTTAAATTTCTATATCTAGTGTTTGAAAATATGACAATACATATTTTTATTAACATCAAATTGTTATACCTGTATTCCAAGAAACAATTTAATTGTAAGTTGTATTTTCCAAGAAGAAATGATTTCCAATTTCAAAAGTATACTCCTAGAGACAATGTCTGTCTTGCCAAGGGGGAAATTATTCACTTTTCAAAGTTTTCTAAAATTAACTCTATTAACAGAACACTTAAAAAAATCTCTACATTTTTATTCCATATCTCAACCAATATATGAAAGATGAAAGTCGTCAGTCACATCAAATCTGTAATAAATTACATATAACACAGATTGAATTGACAAAGAAGGTTAACATCAACTCTTTGCTTCATTTGTCAATGGTCTTTTGTCTCTAGGTCACCACATACTGACATAAATAAGAATAATTCTCAACATCATTCTGTTTAAAATATATTGGCACAATGTGTAAAGCAAGTGTGATGATTTGAATATGATTGGCCCATGGGAAGAGGCACTATTAGGAGGTGTGGTCTTGTTGGAGTAGGTGTGCTCTCGTTGGAGGAAGTTCATCACTCTGGGGGTTGGCTTCAAGGTCCTATACTCAAGCTTTGCCCAGTGTGGAAGAGACCCTCCTCCTGGCTACCTGCAGAAAACACAGTAGTCTCCTCCTGGCTCCCTTCAGGACAAGCTGTAGAACTCTTAGCTCTTCCAGCAGCAAGCTGCCACGCTTCCTGCCTTGATGATAATGGACTGAACTCTGAAACTGTAAACTAGCCCCAATTAAATATTTGCCTTTATAAGAGTTGACTTGGTCATATAATTACTTCTCAGAAATGTTTAATTCTAACTAAAGCAGGTAGATAAACAAAATTAAATGAGATTTAGTAAATATTGGTTTGGATTTTCTTAGAAAACATCTGCAGTCATCACTGCCAAAGCTTGTATCTTCCTTGTAGGCTTCAAGGTAAGAGCACTGGCACTGGCCCAGATCTCTCTATCAAGATAAAGACCAGATTTTATTCTCAAAGCACCATAGATGAGCCCAGGTTGGAGAGAATCTTCTTCAGCCAAGTCATTACCTCCTCAAGACTCTGAGATCTTGGGTTATCACTTAATAGAATCACTTGTTGGCTCTATGGTATTAAACAAACTGTCAAAAACCATTTCTTGGACATTCTAAATAACTTTCCAGAGCTTTGAGTTTGATGACAGAGTATCTGACATCTTCCTTTAATAAGAGAGCATGGGTAGTTAGGGTATAGACCCTGAAATCGGCTTTTGTTAAGAGAGAGAACTGAAAACCAGGGTAAAGGGCAAGACCAATTGCACTAGGATAGAGGTTCCATAATAGTCCAGTGGTAGGCTTATATACAAGGTTTTCATGTTTACACCATCCTCATATTATAGTACAAGCGACATTGAAGGCAGAGTAACTACTCAACTCTCTGTTGCATCAACATTTAGGCTGTGGGTGCAGACTCAGTTACTCCACTGGGCAAAGGAATCTATCTCCTATCATGTGAGATATGATTCATCTTTATATAAGGAGGATCCAGGGATGACAAGTTCTAGCTCTTGGGCATCGCAGGACATTGCTGGACACCGCAGAAGAGCTGAGAATGAAGTGGAGGCTCACAGGGCAGAAGAGAGAAGGGACAGGGGGAGAAGGCACTGGGTGGTTCCCACGCTGGCAAGAGTCTTTGGTCTGGTCTGGTGGCTAGAAACGCTGGGAGGCCTTCCTGTGGGAGATTAGAAGGGGCTCTTTAGGGGAAGGCCTATTCCATTGTTCCAGCAGGTTGAGTCTAGATGAAAGGAGGCAGTCCATGGTTTTAGAGCTTTATTGTAGAAAGCAGAGAGAGAGAGAGAGAGAGAGAGAGAGAGAGAGAGAGAGAAAGAGAGGCACAGTGTGGCCATGGCCTCATGGAGAGAGGGGAGAAGGGAGGAGGAGAGAGGGAGCAAGAGAACTAGAGAGAAAGCAAGAGAAGCAAGAAAAGCAAGAGAGAGAGGAGGGGCCAAGCAGCCCCTTTTACAATGGGCTGAGCTACCTTGCTGTTGCAGGGTAACTGTGGGGAGGAGCATACCTGGCTATTGCCAGATAACTGTGGGGGTAGAGTCTGGACAGCCTACGTGAGTGATGGCCACAGTATGATGGAGTTGAGGGCTCATGGTGTCAGGTGTTTGTGTCTGGGAGTATAGCTCACTGTTCCGTCCCTTGTAGAATTTTTCTACTGGGTCTCCAGAGTAAGCCTCTTTAACCAGAACACAAACTGCCTTTCAAGGTCCCACAGAGAGCCAGGGGGATTTGTCTAGGGAGAGCTTGAGCCACTGGTAGGGTCAGCTTTCCGGTTTCAGCATCATGTTAGATTATGTAAAAGGCAGCTGTAGGGAGAAGAATGTGGAAAGAAAGGGAGACTCAGTCTCATTTTGGCACTTATATGCAGATGGCCAAAATGCCAACAGAGTAGGCTGGGATGTAGTTTCTTATAGGGATGCAAATGCCTTTCATAATATGCAAGGGAAGCTGGGAAATGTAGTCTTTCAACTTGGTAAAACTGTAGATAGACAGAGTGGGTCACCACTGAGACTAGTACATTATAAAAGTCAAAGGCCAAAACCAAAAAGAGAGAGTATGGAGAAAAAAGGAAGGAGGAGGGGGTGCAGAAGAAGGAAGGGGAGAAAGAGGAAGAGGAGGAGGAGAGTGAAGGAGGAAGAAGGGGAAGAGGAAGAGGGAGAGGAGGAGGAAGGGGACGAGGAAGAAACAAAGGAGGAGAGGAGGGGAAGAAGAAAGGGAAAAGAAGGGAGGAAGAAGAAGCAGGGAGAGGGGGAAGAAGGAAAGGAGGAGGAAGGGAGGAGGAGGAGGGAGGAGGGGAGAGACAGAGGGGAAAAGAGAAGGGAAGAAAAACAAAGTTAATGAAGGCCTGGTGGACAGCCAAGAAACTATGGAAGTCTGAAGAAAAAAGGCTTTTGTTATACCATGCTAGGAAGGTTTGCAAGCCTTTCACCTGCAAATACATGAAAACCAGAAAAAATGTTTAATGTTTTCATGGACATGGCCAGAGGAGTTTCTAAGGACAGTGGAGCTAGATCCTACTGGCCTTAACTCTTTGTATTAAAATGAAGCACTTCTAGTGTTGCTACAGTTTAAAGCAGAGTACAGAAGTTACCTTGGTTTAGGGATTATCTGTTGAGACAGTAAGAAATTGACTAAGTAGGAAGTGGCCTTGGGATCAAAGATGAACTCTGGGTGCGTTGGAGGTAAAGGTAATGTAATGGTATGGGTAAGATTGTAGAAATTTTAAGGAAGATCAGAGTTGACACTTTAGTCTGTTTAAAGAGTTTGTAACTTGAACTGAACAGACACATACATACACATACGCATACACATACGCATACACACATATACACATATGAAAAAGAACTGCTTCAAGGAAAAATGCCTCAGTGTTTTTCTATCCAGTGGCTTTTATGGATCTTATGTTGGAAATTAGACAGAGGCTGAGATAATCTATATTGGGATTGGTCATTTCTGAGCACATCCCTGGCCAAGCTGGTAAGGGGTGCAAATGCTCTATACATATTCCCTAGAGCTACTTACTTAATCAGAGAAGAAGTTATGTGTACCATCTTACTAGTTCATTACTGACTATGAGCCTTATTGTCTAAGGGATCTATCTCCTGTTTCAATAAGACCTTAATATTTATCGTCAATTGGACTAACTTTTACTCACAAAAAGAGTGCTATAATTTTGAATGAAACTAGTTCTAGTGTTATGGTGTCGAAAATTTGGTGCTAATTCCAAGACATTGCAAGGTTAAAAAAAATTATTCGCAGCTGGGCCAAACTTGGCATTTGGTAGGTGAATGAGGTGGCCTAGACCAAAAGCAGAGGAACCCCTTTATAACAAGCAAGTGGTTTCTAAAGTGGAATTTGTCGGTTATTTTTATGATCATAGGAAAGGTACATGGGCTTATGGTCAGACAGTTCTCATAACATAGCATGAAACAAGAGAAACAATTTATGGCATATAAATCACAAGATTATAGAGGAAGAATAAATCAAAACAAACAAACAAACAAACAAACAAACAAACAAATTGACCTTTAGCTGAGGACATGATTAGAGAGAAAAAAAAACACCAGAAGAAACAAAATGAGAAAATCAAAATTAATTATGTTTAAGTAGGAAAAGAAAAAATGGAGTCAGCTGTCTCAACACTAGTAGCATTATGTTTTAATTAATTAATTAATTAATTTACCATTTACTTGTGTGTGCATGTGTGCAAACACATACATACCACATCACGGTTATTCTTCCCTTCCATCATATGGGTTCTGGGGACAGAACTTGGTATCTTTACCCACTAACCTTGTGTTTTTCAGATATCTAAATAGTAATGAATGAAATCATTTGTGTCTTAGGGTTTTTATTACTGCAGCAAAACACTATGACCAAAAAGCAAGTTGGGGAGGAATGGATTTACTTGGCTCATACTTGCATATTACTGTCTGTCACTGGAGGAAGTCAGGACAGGGCAGACAGCTGGAGGCAGGATGCGGAGGCTACAGAGGGGTGCTGCATACTTGCTTGCTCCCCATGGCCTGTTCATCCTGCTTCCTTATAGAACCCAAGACCACCAGCCCAGGGATGGCACCATCCACAATGGGCTAGGCCCTTCCCCACAGATCACTAATCAAGAAAATGCCTTAAGTACCTGCTTACAACCCGATTTTATGGGGGCATTTTCTTTTCTTCCTTCCTTTTGTTGTTTCTTTCTTATTTTTAAAAATGATTTATTTATTTTTCTTTTATGTGCATTGGTTTTTTTGAATGCATGTATATTCATGTGAGGCTGATCACTTGCATGACCACAACTCACTAGATTATAGACAGCTGTGAGCAGCCATATGGGTACTGGGAATTGAATCTGGTTCCTCTGGAAGAGCAGCCGGTGCTCTTAACCACTGAGCCATCTCAATAGTCCTTGGAGGCATTTTCTTAATTAAGGTTTGTTCTATCCTCCTAATGACTCCAGCTATGTCCATTTGACATAAAACTATGTTTACTTAATGTTACATACAATTTGTTTATATTTAAATACTTTTCTTCACAAAACATGCAAAAGGAAAGAAAAATAGCCCACACATTGCAGAGATGTGGCTCAGAGCCACCATGATGTAACTACTGATGTCCTCATGAAGTTCTTCAGAAACAGACACAAGAATTTCCTGAGACATTTCATATGGGACTAAAGATCTCATTTGTCCTTCTGATGACAAAGTTAAAAGTTCCTTCTGTTGTATGCATTCCAAACTTTGTTTTTGCTGAAAGGCTACATTCTCTTTTAAAATAATAGTGTTTGAAGTGAAAGATTGTATAATAATGGGTTAAAAAGTATACCCTGTATTTTCTTCAATTATAATTATGTAGTGAGCTTAATGAAATAACTTTGAAAGGAGTGGGCTACAACCCCTTCCAGAGACAGCTGAAAAGGGACAGCCAGGCCTTTAAGGATTGGGGATGTAGCAATTCCTTCCAGTAGTGAGAAACTGGAGTGACTCTGTTCTCTTCAAAATGACACAAACTTACTATTTATTATAGGTTGCATTAAGAAACTGGGACACCTCTTGGGTGGAGTCATAAGACATTTTGGTAGTTAACTTCTACTTTTTCATGCTAATGATTTTAAATATTTCCAATTAAAGAAATTCATCACAGAACAAGCACTAGCCTACAGGGAAGTTCACCAGAGAGGTGCTATTTAAATACCTTAAAACAAAAATTTGCCTCACCATGGAGTAGCTTCCCTTTAATTTAAATCCTATAAAACTAAATCAGAATAAAACAATAGAGCTTTGTCACAGAGAAAAGAAAACCCTGCCTTCTCCTTTTGTGGTGGTTGGGAAGGAGTATCCAAATTATTTCTTCTCTGCAGTTAAGTTATAGTTGCTTTAAAAAGGATTGTGGTATTAGTTTAAACAGTGTTTCCTGGGAACTCTGAATGTGTGGTTGCTTTTACAAAGATTATTTTCTTTGTTGCATCATGCCCAAGTTTCCAATAGCAGTCACCAGGGTTTGTTCTTCAGAAGACCATATTCTAGAGCCAGCCAGTCCTTGTTCAACTGAATAGGAGAATACATAACCTATGTATTATTACTTTTTGTATAGTTGTGACAAAAAGCCTGATATAAACAACTGAAGTGAGGAATGGTTTATGTGGCTTCTGGTTTCAGGCCTCGGTCTGTAGTTGCTTGGCTCCTGCTCTTGGGTAGAACCTCACAGAGGCAGAGATCGAGTTATTGGGATGAGCAGGAAGCAGAGAGAACCAAGGAACTGGCACACATTATGCTCCTTTCTTCCTAATTACTCTGTCAGCATTCAGTCTGTAGGATGCTGCCACCCACACTCAGGTGATTTCTCTCTGTAAATACTCTCAAAGATACACTCAGAGATGTGCTTCAACCTAAGTGAGTTTTTTTTCTTCCTAATAGGAAGTCAAGTGGAAACTTCTAGTTCTTTGGAAAGTTAGTTATGTCAAATGATGCTTTGTTGGGGCACACGGGTGAAAGAATGTCTCCATAAAGCAAACACATGAAAGACTGTTTTCCTGAAGCAGGCACAGATGAAAGGATATTTGGATATAGTAAACATGTGAAAGGACACTTGATGAAGGAGTATAAATATGACCCCCACAGACAGTGGGGGATGAACACTGAGCCTTGGTTTGGTTTGCTCCACCTCGCTATTCTTTGCTAAAGACAGGCATGTGTTGATTTGCCTTACATAGTGTTGTTGAGCTCAACTTGTCATAACACCGCCATTGAGAGAAATTCACCCAAGAACTGCTTTCTAGGTTCCTGTGGCCTCTTGCTGCTTCTGAAGCCTCACTTCAGGCTGGTTGGTGAGTCTGGAGGTTTCTTCAGGATTAAACTACAGTTGCTAGTTCGTGCCTGGTGTCTGCTTACTGAGAGGACTGGACTGTAGCTGCTGGTTCATGCCTGGTGTCTGCCTGCCAAGAGGACTTGTCTGTATCTTCTGAATCGCATTTGGTGTTTGCTACAGGATTGAATTGGTTCCAAAGAAGATCAAACTTGCCTCCAAAGAACAGGTCCATTTCTCCCAGATCCTAATAACTTTTCTCTTCTACTACATCTGCTGGGTGGTGGGCTAGAGGAGAGGTTGAACCTTTATTAAAAGTAGGTTACAAAAAACTTCTGTCTACAAGGGAAACTTCCAAGCTTGGCAACATTTCATTTTGAATGTAAAACTTAACCCACTTGGCAGTTTCTAATGAATATGAATAAACAGAAATTGCCTACTTTCATAGCATCCTTCTTGATTCTCCTTGCTGTCTTTTACACTTCTTATACTATAAAGACTACAGCCTCAAATCACATGGAGGCATATTTAAGTTCAACGAGAAAAAAGTTTCAGATTGATCTGAATCACCCCAAGGAAATCCTATCCCAAGACTCCAGTGATCTTCAGCCTTTCACGGACAGAATCTTGCATGTACTAGATATCAACAACCACTTACTGATGTGAACATTCATCTTGGTGAGGAATATGTATCTACCTCCGTGATGAAGGCCTTGGCTAGTATGATACAGAGACTCAACCTCCAAGACACATGATTTCAGCAGGGAAGTCGGCAGACGATGCTGGTGGGTGACTGGCGGAGATGATGTCTTTGCCTGCTGTACTTTTGCGGTCCACTTTCACGAAAACACACACAGCAGGATACAGAAATTTTTTCATCCTCTATTAACTCCAGTACCACTGCAGTTAAAAAAAAAATCAGAGAAGAAAAATCCACACTGTTAAGTTTCTGTAAAGTTTATACTCATTGTTTGGAAAGGACATGGTTGTAAATTGAGAGCTGCCCACCAAATCCTGTGAGATTAATGAACTGGCAAGAGTGACTATTGCTCTCTTGGGAGGGAGCTACTGCCTCATTTAAATGGAAGTCATTCGGTCTATGGGGATGGCAAGCTAATGAATTTGCTTTTCAACTCTGCAGACAGATTTCTAATGCATATGACCAAACCAGCTCTACCTTGACTCAAGACAATATTACCATGTAATACAACCCAACTGATTTCCTTCGTTCTAAAGACAATGGTGTTAGAGAGATCCTAATAAACTTATGCCAGGGACTATGCTGGTTCTAAAACGCATCCTCCTGGCTGGAGAGATGGCTCAGGGGTTAAGAGCACTGGCTGCTCTTCCAGAGGACCCACAGGGCAGCTCACAACTGCTGTAATTCCTGTTCCAAGGTGCATGACACTCTCATTCAGACATACATGCAGGCAAAACACTGATGTCCATAAAAGAAAAATGAATACATTTTAAAAATAGGGGAAAAAATCCACATACTTCTTTTTACTAAGATGCCACTACTGTTTTTTTTTTTATTCCATCTGAATACCTACTCATGTTATATTTTCCTTGTGTTATACTTGAGCAGAAGACCATTTGTTTAAGTGAATTTTCTTTCCAGACTTGCCTTAGATTGCTAATGCCCTACACATTCTTCATGATAGTCAATGGCTCTTTTTATAGGTTTATATTGTCATTTTGAAGATTGATTGATTTCTCTGTGTAACTCTAGCTGTCCTAGAACCTGCTCTGTAGACCACCAGGCTGGCCTCAAACTCAGAGATCTGCCTGCCTCTGCCTCCCTAGTGCTGGGATTAAAGATAAGTGTCACTGATAATACACAGAAATTTCATATAAGAGCTCATACAAACTAATAAAAACAATTCCCAACCTACTAAAACTCAAAATGAACAAAAGAATTGGTACATGTAATGCCACATGTCAACCTTATTCCTGTTTGAATAAATAAAAACTGAAATGATAACTTTTGCCTATTAAGCTATATTCCATTCTGGAGAAGATTTGCTAAATCTATGACTTTTGTTCTTTACTGCAAGGCCTTATCACTGAAATAGGCACTTCTTGCCTTTAATTTTATAATGCTAACGATCAGGTACAGGGAGTCAAGTTAGGTTGAGTATTTTAAAGAATAATTTAAAGTAATCACACCAAATAACTGCCTGTTTCATACTTCTATTGAGACAATAGTCCAGAGAAACAAAACCTTCATATTCCTGAAAGGCCACAGTATTTCAACTCTTTGATTGCTAATTGCAACATGTTCCACTTATTATTTACATAGCAAGTATTTATCGAATAAGTACTACGTACCCCGCATTGCTCTAGGTCCTGGAGATGTAGGTGGGAAAGTTGAAAACATTCTTGTTCCCATTAAGCACTATGCAATTATGTTAGAATTCCTCTACTTAGGAAAAAATTCTCTATTTCTTCACACTCAGTCCAGAACAGTATTTCAAAGGTTGATACTATGTATTTACTCTGTAATTATTAATTTTTTAAATGTGGATATTTAACCTAGGCATGGTAGAGCATGTCTGTAGTCTCAATGCTTGGGAAGTGGAGGCCAGAAGCTCAGGAGTTCAAGGTCACCTTTCCTCATTACACAGTGAATTTGAGTCTAGCCTAAACTACAGGAGACTCTTTCCTTAAAATAAAAGCAAAATAAGTTATTTAAATTTTAATTAAACATTGATATTTAGCTCATTTTCCAACCCTAAATTAATTCCAACTCCTTATTTCTGTTGACTTAGAAATGTAAGACAAACTCCTCTTACATCAGTGGTTCATTTGTGTCTGATGTAATTTTTTTTTCTTTTTTTCTTTTTTTTTTAAGATTTATTTTATCTATTATATGTGAGTACGTTGTAGCTGTCTTCAGACACTCCAGAAGAGGGAGCCAGATCTCGTTACGGATGGTTGTGAGCCACCATGTAGTTGCTGGGATTTGAACTTATCACCTTCAGAAGAGCAGTCAGGTGCTCTTACCCGCTGAGCCATCTCACCAGCCCCTTGTGTCTGATGTATTAAGTTCCCTGAATTACCAGCTCCAGTTAATTTAGTCATTAAGGTTCTTCAGAGTGTAGAAAGAGAGAATTGGCTTCTGAAAGTTGTCTTCTGATGTCCACTCACAGAGACAGACAGACAGACAGACAACCACACACACAAATAAACGAACATAAAATTAAGAGAATAGTATAAAAGATAAGCTTCTAGACACACCTGTGAGGGATTATCCAGATTACATCAGCCTCCAGGCATGCCTGTTGTTAGGTTAACTGAGGTGTAAAGACAATCCCTCATTTTGGGACACAGTTGCCTGTCTAGGACTGCGTAAGAACAAGAAAGCAGGCTAAGCAGCAGCATTCACTCTGCTTGATGACTGCATACACAGTGTGACCAGCTGCTTCAGGCTCTGCTATTGTGACTTTTTGTTAGGATAGACTGTAATTCAGAATGTGAGCAAACCAGTTCTTCCTTCCCTAAGCTGTTTTTGCCTAGTATTTTGACCCAGTTACCTAAAGTAACTAATGCATATAAGTGCATTTGCTTGTTTATTCAAACCCTTATTTGCTTTGTGTGTCTTCATATGCTACATTACTGTGTCATGAGTGTGGAGGTCAGTTTTCAGGAATCACTTTTCTTATCATATATATTTTTTAAATTAATCATTCCATTCGTTTACATCTCAAATGATATCCACTTCCCGGTTACCCCAGTGTGCTAACTCTTTTTTTTTTTCTCCACTCGTTCCAGTCAACCCTGCTCCCTCCGGGAGGGCCCGCTCCCTCGGTCCAAGGATTCGTTTATTATTATTATTCATAAGTATGTTGTAGCTGACTTCAGACGCACCAGAGGAGGGCGTCAGATCTCATTACGGGTGGTTGTAAGCCACCATGTGGTTGCTGGGATTTGAACTTATCACCTTTGGAAGAGCAGTCGGGTGCTCTTACCCACTGAGCCATCTCACCAGCCCAGGAATCACTTTTCTCTTTACTGCCATGTGGGTTGATTGGTATTGAACTCAGGGAATCCGGCTTGGTCATAAAGCACCTTTACCTGCTAAGCCACATCCCTGGCCCTAGGTATATCCGTTTTAATGAGAAAATATGCCTCGTACATATTTACTAATTGTTTAAGTGCCCTAGCTAGTTGGGAAAGGGACACTATGCCTTCTTGTTCTTGCCCTGTCAATTGCTCCCCATCCCCCATCCCAGCCCCATTCTAGAAAAAGAAAAAAGCCTTATTCTGCTTCTCCCAAAGTTCTCCTTTCTCCCTCCACCATTTGCTACTACTACCTCCCGAGTGCTGTTTGGTCTGAGGCATTCCATACTCACCACTGCAAGCACAGCCTTCCGCAGGCAGCCTCACTGCCTGCCAATCTGGTTTCTACACTGTAGTTCTCCAAGAACTAATTCCTATTCTTTTAGACACTGGCAGCCTTATGTAGATGTCGAGTAGACCGCCAGAAAGCCATATTCTGGATGGCAGCACTGTCTTCTCTGTGAGAAAGAGAAGTTTATTCTCACATTCGTAAGGTTTCTGTAACACAGGGACTTCCTGTATATTCTGTCTGTGCAGTACAGACAAGGAGAATAAGGGGGTCCCGACTCCCACTCTTACACTGGCTTTGCTTTGTTTACTGCTGTTCGCAGTGCTAAGGAATGAGGCTGTGGCCTTACACACACTATGTAAGTGCTCTGTCAGCCCTGCCTCCTACTCACTCTACTCTTAGTATCATATTTGAAAGAACCTGCATGCTATTTCCTTCACACACTCATGTGTTTCTTCAATGAAATGCTATCCTGTCTTAGGACCACCACTTTTCTTTGTACTCCAACTTGCTTCTCATTCCCAGATGCTTCTGTCCCTGATTCACACCTGTCACCCACAAGGAGATGTCCCTGGAACAGCTGAAGGAGAATTCTAATCAGACCCTCAGTGGCCACACTAACTGGAAATGTGGTAAATCATACACAATTGGTGAAAGAGAAGTGTGATATGCTCAAAGAACCAATACTTCCTAACACCTTGGCTCTGTGTTTCCAACCACACGACGACACAAACAACCAACTTCCATGGCCCATCATCACTACTATATTTTGAAGTATGATTTTGATCAGGTTTTGTTGTTATTGTTATCAAATAATAATTTTTATTACTCAGAATTTGGAAGATCTTAGTATATCTTGTCCTTGATTCTGGGATTATAGTCCTAGAACAGGATGATAAGAAAGTAATTAAAATTGAGTAAGGACAGACAAGAATGTATCACAATTGATAGAGTGCTTGCCTAGTAGGCACAAGGCCCTAAATTTTGTCCCTAGCACTGCATAAACTGGGTGTCATGTGCAGGCCTATAATCCTAGCACTTCAAGGTTGATTTAGAAGGATCTGAAATTTAAGGTTAACCTTGGCTACATATTGACTTTGAAGACAGTGTGGGCTATAAGCTTTACCTGCTTTTTATTTTATTTTATTTTATTTTACCCTGTCTTAAAAAATAATAATTAAACACATTTAAATAGATCGTTTTAAAATTGATGCCTAGAAGATGAAAACCTTGTCATGCTAAATTCTTACTCAGTTATGGTGGTAGCTAATTTCCTGTGTCCACTTACCAAGGCTCTGATGTCTAGATGGTGCAGAGAAGGAACTTTTTTAGATAAAATTTGAGCCATTAGACTCTGAGTAAATCAGACTCACTTCTTGCTTTGCTTTTTACCTTTTTGTTGACTCTTTGTGAGTTTCACATCCTGCACCCCAATCCCACTCATCTCTCTGTCCCTTCATACCCATCCTCCACTCTTGCAACCACCCTATAATGGGGAGCAAGGCAGTAAGCAGCACTCGTCCAAGACTTCTGTATCAGCTCCAACCTCCAGGTTTCTGCCCTGTTTGAGTTCCTCTCCTGACTTCCTTCAATGACAGACTATGATGTGGAAGTATAAGCCAAATAAACCCTTTCCTCCCCATCCTCTTTGGTCTTGGTGTTTCATTGTAGTAATAGTATCACTAACCAGGGCATGAGGCATCCAGCTTCATTGATTGAGCAACTATGGGGTTCTGGGCATCTTCAGTGCACAGAAGTCTATTGTTGAACTATCATCACACCATGGAAGCCAACCTAATGCATTCCCTTTTACAAAATGCATTCACTCTGTTCACTCAGTTGGTTCTGTTCCTCTAGAGAACTTTGGCTAACACAAGACTAAAAACTATTACTGTGTATCTTACAAGGACTTCTAGAAGCCCTTCAGACTTCAAGTTTGACAGTTCTCACCATCTGGTGAGCAAACAAGTAAATTACTTAAAACAAATCTCCACCCATTCCCTCTTTTCTCCTTCTCTTGGTGCTCAAGGCCAGAGTGTCCCCAGGAGCTAGAGTTGCTGGGCACAATGAGCTGCCTGACATGGATGCTAGGAACTGAACTCCAGACCTCTAGGGAAGCAGTCAGCAGTCTTAACCACTGGGCTATCTCTCCAGGCTTCCTCTATTTATTTTTATATGGGTTTATGCAAAAAATATTCCTCTTTCAGAAAATATTGAAGTGCCTCCTCATAAAGATAGTCACCTTGAGCTGAAGAGGTGGCTCAGTGGTTAAGAGCACTGACTGCTCTTCCAGAGGTCCTGAGTTCAATTCCCAGTAACCACATGGTGGCTCACAACTATTTATAATGTGATCTGATGCACTCTTCTGCTGTGTGTCTGAAGACAGCTATAGTGTTCTTGTATAAATAATAAATAAATAATTTTTATTTTTTAAAAAAGATAGTCACCTCAAGCTTTTTGTCTGTGAGAGTGTGAGCATACCATCCACAGAAAGTCTGGTGTTGCAAACAAAGGTAGGCAAAGATGGACAGCCCTTCCAGTGCAGCTTTTGTTACCAGCAAAGATAGATGGCAGTCCTTCCAGTGAAATTTCAGTTACCAACAAAGATGGACTTCTGCCTGTTCATTGCAACTTCAGTTACCAGCAACTAACCTTTGTCCCCAAGATCACATGAAAACTTCTAGAAATAAAGAATTCTTAAATCTCAAATTGTACACCATTCTAAGGAATGTCATGGAATCTGGCTCTGCACCCTACCCAGGACATGAATCATCCCTTGACTGAGCATAGCCACCATTACTGTGCTGGGTGTCACACGCACCCTTCAGACACTTAGTGATCATTTAGTTGAGATGGAAGCCAACTCACTTACCTTCTATAATTGTGTGTTGTCACAACTGTCCTATTTTATTATCAGTTATTATATACTGAGTTAGAAAGCTTTTACTACAGATTTAGTAAAAGCTTTACTATAGTTACATATTTGGTAAAACCCCTCAGTATCTAAACACTATGAGACTATCTGAAGTTTTAGGCAAACACTAGGGTCTTGGCACAGGTTTCACATGGATGAGACAGGCTTCTGGATTTGCTGATCTGAATAGAAAACCTGCACTCCAGAAAGTCAATTTCTCATACTAAACAATGAGGGCAAGGAATACTCTGGACACAGCTCATAGAAGTAGGGGGATGGATTTATGTGCATTGGCAAAGTTTATTGTAAGCCTAGGAATAGAGGATAGTTCTAGAAGCTTTCACATGTCTTCTTCTTCTTCTTCCTCCTCTTCCTCCTCCTCCTCCTCCTCCTCCTCTTCTTCTTCTTCTTCTTCTTCTTCTTCTTCTTCTTCTTCTTCTTCTTCTTCTTCTTCTTCTTCTTCTTCTTCCTCTTCTTTTTCCTCTTCTTTCTCTCTCTCTCTCTCTCTTCCTTCCTTCCTTCCTTCCTTCCTTTCTTCCTTCCTTCTTTCCTTCCTATTTCCTTCCTCCGTTACTACTTTCTTTTTAAATATTTATTTATGTGTTTGGTCAGCATATACATCTGAACACCAGAGGAGGGACTTATATCCCAGGGGACTATAGTTATACATGGATGTGAGGCACCATGTGGGTGCTGGGAATTGAATTCTTGTTCTCTGGAAGAGAAGTCAGTGCTCTTAGCTATCTCTCCACCACAGTCTGCAGTATTTCAAACCCTCTGACTTCACAAAATTAATGTCCTCTCAGTTACTCCATCACAATGGTACTCAAAGTCTTAAAACTTGTGACCCACATTAGCTCAAATGTCTAATGTGCAGTGTCTTCTAAAAATTATCTCAGTCATATTTGTATAATATTCAAAGCGTGATTTATGCCAAGGCAAGTTTTTCTCTGGATATGTTCTCAAAACCAAGTGTATTGATCCCAAACATGGGTCTAGGACAGGCATTGTACAGACATTCCCACCTGAGCAGGGAGAAAGAACAAAAAGCAGCTGGTCTCAGGTAAAGGACAGCATGAATCTGGAAGGCAAAACAACAGTGGCATTTATTTGGCTTCAGGTTTAGTTTTCTAGACCCTGTGCTGCAGGCCTTGTTTACCCTCTCTGAGTTAGACTTGTATGTCTGCAGCTCTCCCAGATGGCTGCCTTGCTCTTGTTGGTCTTGGATGGTGTATATTATAGCCTGAATGACAAGGTCATTCCTGCGACAGCAGCTTTCTCTGTAGTTGGCAAGTTGCTGCAGCATTTGTCTTAGGTCTAGTGCTATCACTTAAAAGTCATCCTGCTATGGGCCCCAGTGTGGAGTGACCCTAAATGAATGTTCTGAGATTTGTGGACTTGAGCATACATACAATCACTAGGTTAATGTGGTCAAGTGGCTATATTAGAAATGATAATTACTGTGGGTTGATAGTTAACATTTCACTAAAACAAGGCATAAGGAAGGACAAAACCTTAAAATACAGATTAGCCCCTGAAAATCAATAGATTTATTAAAACTTACTATATATGTACATGGTTACCAGGTCTTGAGACTCAAAAAGTATTTCAATAATAGGAACTATCTACGTAGTATTATCTGCTTTTTCTTGATTTGAACAGAGCCACTAGAATTTAGCTTATAGAATTTAAAAATATAGCATTCCAAAGTGGAAGAACCTTAAAATGAAAACAGCAGGTGCCACTATGCAAACAGCTCTGTCCTTCCCAGCAACACTCTTACTATATTGATAATGTTTCTTCCTCTTCCTTTCCAGTTTGCGGCTGGCTTAGAGTCACTCCACCACCCAGTAGCATCTCACTTTTAGAACTGCTAATAATTAAAAAGAAAATGTTGGCAAAACTCCAAAGTGGACCTTTTCTCCTCCTGATGTAATAACATTTTAACTCCCCCTGTTTTCTTTTGCAGCAACTTTAGCAAGAGAAATGGTCCAGCCAGCCTATGTGAATAAGTATTCCCTTGCAGATTTTTCAGAGCTTAGTAATTTATTGCAGAATTTTGGAGCTTAATACCACGCTTGGAGACACTGTGCATCTTCCTTATGGGTTTTCTATGAAAGAAGGGAAAGCAGGCCAGGAGAAAGAATAAAACTGACCTGAAGCTGCTTTTGCAAAATGGACCCATTGGGTCCATTTCCTCATTTGCAGAATTTTTGGAAAATCAGGACAAACTTTTAAATAAACATAAACAGATATTTTCCAGAGCAATATTCCAAACAGAATCCAGAGTGATATTCCTGCTTAATATGAGAAAGACCCAAGAAAGAGAGAAAAAGAGCAAGCGCAGAAGTGGTTAGCATTGTTCATACTGCTTCCTAGCGCTTTGCCCTTGCCACTCCATCGAGCCCATGAAGTATAGCTCGATGAATAACTAACAGATGATTACATTTATGAGGAAAGAGTATTCACAGCAGACAGCTACTTCCTATAGGTGACAAGCAATCTCCCGCCGGAGCTTCACCTGACGAGTCATTTTGGGATGTTATCACAAGGGTTGGAGACTGATGAAATTATCCTGTCCAACATCAAACACAAAGTGGTTGTAAATCAGCAGAGGCTATGGCAGAGGGAGAGCAGCTCATTCTTTATGCTTTGCCAACAGTCTTGGACCCTGGGGGCTGCACGGAGCATCTTAACAATGTCATTAAGTGACCCTATAAAGAGATTTAATTAAAACAACAAGGGAAACATCTGCATGTCCAGGGGCTTCTGAATCCTTCTGTTGTCCTGAAGAGATTTTCAAGCAAGTTCTATGATTTAAAAACTTGAATGCGGTTAAGGCTCTGTCTACAGAGCACAGTGACATGTTTAAATAAATAGACGCCAGTCTGTTATAGCTCTCCACTTGACCTTGCCAGACGATTGCATGCTAAACTTAGACTATCATTGTGTTTTTTGAGGGACACTTAGGGAAAGGCAAACTAAAAAAAAAAAAAAAAAAAAAAAAAAAAGAGCTAGCTCTAGTTGAACCTGGTCAGGCGTCCCGTAAAATCAGAAATTGATCTTGCAAATGCAGTCTATCAAAAGGAGAGGGGATGAACTATAGATGATTTACACATGGTGTGTGCTGAATAGTACCTGATTTACACACGATCTGAAGAAACCTGGAGAAGCCATTTTGAAGTTTGCCCTGTGGATAGGATCATATTTTAAGAGTAAAACATTGTCAGGTATCATTGAATAGGGAAGGAGCTTTCTAAGGATCCCATTTCCCCATCACCACGAAGCAGATTTATATGCTTTGTCTCCTTTAGTTGGGAAGTTCTGGTATAAATCCTTTAAGGTGCAGAGTAAGAACCAGCTACTCAAAGTTTCCTGGACCTGATAATCTGCACAAAATTATGGTTGGGGAAACCACCACCACCACCACCACCACCACCACCACCACCACCACAACAACAACAACAAACAAACAACAAACAATGGAAAACAATGGAGAAACTTTTTAAAAATGGTTGTGCTATCCCGGTAACTGAGCTTACACAGGTCACCATGCAATTTTATACAAGCCCAAAGCCTTTCTGAGTTACTTGCGGAACCTGCTATGCAAGGGCATTTGAGCAGCTCTGCATTGAAAGACCTGTGCACATTCATTCAAACAGGCTGCTTTGATAGGAGCTGCGGCTGGTGTAAAGATACCCCTTGTCTTTTATTTCCTTCTTAGCTTTTCTCCCTTTGTAACTGAAAGCTGAAATTTCATGAAATCACATGCATTTAACCCTCTAATGGTGTTGCTCAGGTGATGTCACATGGCTGATAGACAGGGAGATTTTGATTTACTTTTTTAAATTTATAACTTCTCGGAGAATATCCAGTAAGAAAGACAGAAAGAAAGGCTCTCTAGTGCACTGTGTGTAAAAGGCAAGTGAATGTGTCCCACGGTGCCTGCTCTTTGGAACTTTGTTGATGGTTATTTTTGTGTTCGTAGCTCTTCAGTGCCCTTTCCTCTCTGGGAGTTACACTTTAATTATCTGGTACTTTGTTGGGGAAGGTACGTACTGGCTCCCAGCCAATGTGGGCTTGGACTCTTCTTGCCACTACAGTGTCTAAAAGCATGTGCAGAACAATGTTCCAATTAGATATTTAAGTGTTAGAAACACGATACACAGTGCATTTTTCTGAGGGGCTGATCAGTGGGAAGTTTAAAAAACACACAAAAAGTAAGCTTTGTTCACATCTTTTAAACATCAGCCCAGGAAGGCTGCAAAAGAGCCTGAAAATCAACTGAGAGAGGTTGATATCCCTTCGACTTGCAGTTTTGTTTAACTTAAAAGCATCCTATCAATCAGATTAATGAAACCATCATTTCCAAATAGTATTCTTTCTGTTAACGTTGCCATCCTAGGGATGACAGACTTTTCTTCTTCATCTTCTAGATTCATGATGTTTCACTGCCCACTTAATGGCTCTGGATAAATTAACATGTGGGGTTGCTTTAAGCAACCAAGTAGCTTACATTCCTTTTCAGGTTAACTCTCAAAGCTGGAAGGGCCAACTCTGTTCTCTCCATATGTCAGAGATGGTAAGGAAAAAAGTATGTGGGAAAGGAAGCCAGCTTCTTTTATTCTCCTACCCTGTTGAGACAATAATTGTGTAAAATGTCTGGAGTAAGTTAAAGGCCCAAAGACAGCCTTTAATTTACACTCTGCAATGGGTTAAGAGTCCAGTCAGTCGCCTCTGTTTCTATCAGTCATTCTCCTTACAACAATTGAGCTTAGTTATTTTAAATGGTAAAGTATTTAAATTCTCCTTACTGGTCTCACAATCAAACACTGCATGGCTCACCAGCTACAGTTGATTTTCAGACTGCTATGTACATGTTGAGGGGTGGGGGTGGGGTGAGGTATAGAGAGGGTAGACAGAGTCCCTGGGGAAGCCAGATCTTCCCTAACATACTCACACAGACACACACACACACACACACACACACACACCACCACCACCACCACCACCACACATACAACTAGACTCTCCTCCACAAATGTGATTTTGTCCAATCTTTTATCTTCTTAGCCTAATTAATAGAGTCAACTCTTTCTGCTTTCTTCTGTTTGTTCCACAATTACATATTACTTCCTTTAAAATATACTCCATTAACACCCCCCTCAAAGCAGCCCACAAGTTTTTAAAAATATTGACTATATTTAGAGGGAAAAAAAAGAATGTCCAATATTCTAAGAGGGAAATAGCTAGTGTAGAATTTTAAGGGAAGAGAAGAATCTCCCCTTAGTAATGAGTTCAATAGACTCTCATGTTCCTCAAATCATGGTAAGATCTGATTACCATGACCATTTGGCAAACTCAAGTTAATCACATGATAAAAAGCTGAATTTTTCTTTAGCTGAATCTTCTGTTTCATAGAACTCATCCCCAAATTAACTTGAGTATATATTTTATCTGGATCTAGAATAGACTATTTATTGGAAAACATAAGTTACACAGAAGTACAACCTTTGAAAATAGACAATGTTGGTTAAAGGCCTAAGAGCTCTAGGCTTTGAAGTCCTTCTGGAATCATCTGAACAGATTTAATCTTTGCAGAAGTGGAATGGAATTTACCACCAGCCTCTAGAGTTGATTTCAAGGTTTCTCTGGCTATAGGTGAAGGGATTATAAACTGGTAAGATAGTATTAGGAGTATAGACAGAATGATATCTAATTTAGGCTAATCTTCAGTAAACTCAATTGGGCAGCCAGGCCATCCATTTTATTATAAACACATTTGATTGATATGGCAGATACCAAAACTATCTCAAAACTTTCACTTTTCTCTAATGTCTCTTTAGTGATCAGATACTTGAAATGACAAGAGTAAAACCAAGCTGAAGAGTTTCACAGTGAGTGACACTGAGGGAGGTTTGAGAGAGGTGGGGATGGGGGATGGGGGACAGAGTCTAGACTCTGTGGATGAAAATCCTTCCATGTTCTCCCAAGCACACAGTACATGATGTATTCCTGCTTCTGGATGATGCAGGTAGAACTGTCCCACCACATACCGAATGAGCACTCTTCAAACACCTCCCTTTCTATTTATTTCAGAGGTCTTGTCAGAGGGCAGTGTCAGGCTGAGGAGCTGGGTTGGAGCAAAAATAAAAATTTAACAAATGGAGCCTAACTTAACTTCAACTTTTGATCATTTGTTCACCATGGAGTTTTTGTGGCAACTATACTTTTAAAAATGGCCTTTGGTCTAGGGAAGAAGCAGAGTGCTAATGTAGTATGCCTGGGTACCACATGAATTAGCTTGGCAGCACTCACCCACAATCTCAGCACTTGGGAAATCAGGCGTTTAATTATCCTCTGTACATCACAAGATCATGGCCAGCTTGGGCTACTTGAGACCCTATCTCAAAACAAAATTATTTACCATTTTGGTTGCTAAGTTTGTGTATTACTCGACAACTTTAAATTATACTATCCAAGGTGAGTACTTTCTCACATCCCCCTGTCCCTTGTCCTATGCATGTGACTAAAACCATCTGTAGTTTCTCCCAGCCAAGTGTTTCAGAGGCGCTAGATTGTACGTGAAGGAGATGGGGGAACAGAGTCCTCTCTGTGAGTCCAGGTTATGTGTAGATTTCCATAGGCGGCCTGCCTACACCCACACAGGAAAAGTCCAGAGAATATGAGCAACTCACTGCCAGTGAATCCCCTGAAATAGGTCTAGTATCAACCTGGGTCACAGGGTGGAAAACAACTATCCTTCAGTCTTTTCCTTTGTTGTTCATCATTCTGATGTTTAAAGTGACCGTCCACTGAGAATATTTTACTCGAGGGTGCTTTGTAGCATTACCTCAAGACAATGGGCTTCCACCCCAGAGTGGAGCATGCACACTTACATACTGAATACTTGCACACTGGTATACACACACACACACACACACACACACACACACACACACACAGAAACACACACACACACACACAGTCCTATTAGGATACTACTTTGGGACTATAGTACTTGATCATGTATGTTTGAGAGGGTGTTATTTTCAGAAGGTAAAGACAAAAGAAAACAAACCAAAAAACCAAAAAAACCCTATATTACAGGTTTCTTCTTTACATAGACAGCTTGTAAGGAAAGGCAGTACAAATACAAATATTATAAAAAAGAAACTTTATGAATAACAAAAAGCATTTTTAAAAAGTAGCATATATTTTCATACATTTCATCTCTTGCCTCTCTATTAGCATGTAGAAAAAACAAAAACAAACCAAAAATTTTCTTGAAATTTTTTTTATCAAAAGCTTTAAAAAATGTAATACAATCTGAAATTAAAATGTTAAAAAGAAGAAAATCTGAACATTACATTATATTGAGTTTTCTTTTTGGTTATAGCTGATAGTGATGATGGTAGGTTTTACAGAGATGGAGATTGAACCTTGGGCTTGACACTGAGCCTCTTCCCAGTTCTTATCAAATTCTCTCAGCTGTAAATTCAATTGTAGTTAGTGGTACAAACTTCATAAAGATTGTTCCTGTGCTGTGTTTAGCCTGGCGTTTAATGTGTATTTTTTTCATGTGCCTGAGCTTGTTGCAAATGATAGGGTCTTCATCACAGAGTAAATGTGATAGGGTCTGTCAAAAAGAACAGAAGGCTCAAGGAGGGGACCCTGTCATTCACTGGACACACTATTTTTTCTGCTACCACATACGATTGGGGGCTGCTTTTCTCTCATTTTTTTACGGCCCGAGTAGAGTATTTGGCTTAAAAATCAAAACAGTTACATTTGAAAATGACATTTCAGAAAGTGAAAAAGCTGAAGCTACCTGGGAAGAAGGAAATAACGGATACCATTGGTGTTCAGTGGCCTCGATGTGACGCCTGTTGTCATGCTTTTGATAGCTCACATTTTGCCAGGTTTTCATTTTATCTCTGCCAATGCCCTGAACAGAAAACACAACGAGTAGGTAAAAAAAATAATCTGTGAACCATAATAAATGGATTTCTGCCAATGACAGGTCATGATACTGGGAAAAAAAATCTGTGATGACCCTCTTTCCTCTACACTCATTTATCTCTTCCTGGTGTCCACTGATAGATTCTTGCTGTATGATTTATTGCAGAAAAACACCACCTAGAAATGGGCTTTTGATAAAATTGTTCAAGGATTCCTGGACAATAAATCCTAATCTTAACATGCAATGCTGCAGAATGTTTCACCTTTCTTATGCTATAAATAAAATATGCCAAATAAGATGATAAATCCATACATTTAAGCACTATCTATGTAGTTTAGGAAATAAAGTCATAGTGTATATGCCTGCTGTTAATAGCAACTCTAGGTCTGGGAATATTGATGGCAGGGTTTGTGCATTTGCCGTCCAAATATTTAGCACTCTGCGTGCTTATGAAATTTCATGACTTTTCATGCCTGGGAAGGCTGGTTCTGCAGAACCTATGTAGGTTAAGCATAATCAGTTTCTGATAGCTCAAATCGAGGGATGCTTTCTGAACACAGTTTGCATTAGGAGACAGCTGATAACATATTTGTACAGATACCTTGTTTTATAATTAATCATCTACTGAAGGGGGTGATGAGTCTCAGTCATCTTATTGTGATCCACTAGTGACATGGGTGTGAAGCCTGCAGAACCCTAGTATTTAGGCTTCTTCTCATAAACTCAAAGACAGGTATTTGCCCCCCTAGAGAGTAAAGGGCTTAAAGGAGCCTCTGTCTTGCCTTGACCCCATTTGCTTCTCTCTCTGTGTAAAACTTAAAGGCTAATCTTAATTACTGGGCTTCAAAAGCTTGTATACTAGTACATGAACTTATTTAGTCAAAATCTCCAAGGCCAGATTTTAATCTGGTTCATAGTTTGTTCATCTTGGTACTAACATTTGGGAATGAAGAATTACTCTCTTGCAGGGTTCTTAGCAGATCCCTGGTAACAAACACTGGTGCTAATAGCCTCCATCCTATGCTCCTACCTGTGCTAAATGAAAATGTTTTCAAATGTCTGTTGCAAGGCAAAATCATTCCTGGTTGAAGATGGGAACAGGGTGTGGTAGGACACACCTGTTACTCTAGTAGTGGAGAGGTAAAGGCAGAGGAGGATTTTTAATTTAAGGCCAGTTTGGGCTACTAAAGAACCTGCTTCAAAAGGAAAACACAACAAAATTACAACACCAACTAAAACAAAAGCTAAGCAATCAGAGTCTGTGCAGCTCATTGAAAGAGTACATGCTTAGCTTTTCTGAGGCCTTGGGTTCAATCCTTAGTATCCCCAATAAAATATCAAGAAAGATCCAGGACATTAAGGGAAACAAAAGTACTGTTCATTTTAGAAAAAAATCAAACAAGAGAGATATGAGCTGAAAAACAAAAGATTCTGAATTCGGGAGACTGAAAGTTGTATTTAAAGAGGGCTGAATTTTCAGAATGATGTCCCTAATTGTCATTCACAGAATAAAGGGAAAGACCGATGGTGGATTGCCTGGCCTGTGAGAAAGCTTGTGTTAAATACCACACTTGTATAGTCTTTTGCAGAATTGGGATATGGATACAGAAATAGTGTGTTCTTGAAAAGTGTATTCGCCCTGGAAATAAAGAAACAGAAATGAAAATCAAAAAACCTAAGGTAACTTTTTTTTTCCTCCAACAAATTGAAAGTGGAGGAATCCATTATATCATGTGTAGTTTCCTTGTGTCCTCGGATATTTATTGAAGGTCAAAGACAGAGATGCCTAATGGGTTATGATTATGTGAAATGAAGTGAGAGGTGGTGTTTTATAACAAACACTTTCTCCAGTGACAGTGTATTATGCTCACTAACATGCCTTGCAGTTGCCTTTCCCCCTGTATCCATGGCTCAAAGCAGGAAAATAATACGTTATTCCAGAAATACATAGAAATTGGAGGGTGTGACTTGTTCAGAGCCAGGGCTCTTGTCTCTAGACCCAGGAAAGTTCTCCACTGTGCTCCATTCAACTTGAATAACCATTTACTTTAAAATATCATTTGGCTCCCTTCACAGCACTTTTTTCTTCTCAGTTCTCAAAAACAGATATATTTTAGTAATAAGAATTTTATGAAGATTTACATCAGAGCTTCCATATTTTTGAGCTTAAAAATATTTATAATACCAGAGAAAGAGAGAGGGGGTGTTAAAGTCTTTGAAATGAAAATCATTTTGTGTTATTAATCGGTAACACTTTTGGAAGAAACTGCCACAATGTATTTTATCTGCCACAATGACATCTACATAGACTTTGGAAATAATCTCTGGGGAGATAGTTAACTTGGTAAAGTGCCCGCTGTGAGTCAGTCACCAAAACATACATAAAAAAGCCTGGTAAAGTGCCCGCTGTGAGTCAGTCACCAAAACATACATAAAAAAGCCTGGTTTGGCAGCTCCCAAGATTAATCCCAGTGCTGGAAGTTGGAGACAGAGAACTCTGGGTTTGCTGGCTGGCCAGGCAAGCATAGTTAGGTAAGCTCCAGGGCAGAGAGAGCATCTCTGTGGCAAGTGCCTCAGTAAAAAGGACTACACAGCACTGCAGGAAAGGGGGCTGGGAGGAAGACATGCTGCTGAAGCTTGAAAAGCCAGAGAGAGAATGGGGAGAACAGAGAACCCTGAAGTACACATGTCATGTCGGCTGGGGTTAGCAACCTAGTCTGAGGGCTGGTTCTGGCAAAACAGTGGGGACCATTGGTGGCTCACCTTTATGATGGGGAATTTCAGGAGCTACTGCTGCCCAGTATCATAAAAGCATGTCTCCTTGTATATGTGAACCTGGGAAAGATCAAAATTGAAAACTGAATGTGATGGCACCCACCTCTAATCCCAGCACTAGGGATGTGGAGACAAGAAGATCAGAAGTTCTGGGGCACCCTTGGTTATCTAACACCTTTGAGGTCAGCCTGGGCTGCATGAGGGGCTGTCTCAAACAACCCAACAGTGTTTATTTGTTTGTTTTTGTTTTGTTGGGAGCTGGAGAGATGGCTCAGTGGTTAGGGGTACATACGGCTCTTTTAGAGGACCTGAGTTCCATTTCCAGCACCAGGTTGGGTGATTCACAACCCTCTGTAAACTCCAGATGCTGGGCGACCCTAGATCTCTGACTACTTTGGACACTCGCACTCATGTGCACATACCCCGCCCCCGAACACACACATAAGTATAATTAAAAATAATCCTTTTGAAAATGTATACTTTCCACTGAATACTCATTGCCTTTGTACCATTGTAAATAGAAAGAGCGTAAGATTAGAATGGCCTACAGTTGCAACAGACACTGGCTTTTCATCCAGCAGCGTGCTACTGAATCTTTGGCTTTTATGGAAATACCAGACTCTAGGATGGTCACATGGAAAAAGACAGCAGTTTTCAGATGTGTCTTAGTTAGGGTTTTATTGCTGTGAAGAGACCCCATGACCAAGGCAACTCTTATAAAGGACAACATTTAATTGAGGATGGCTTACAGGTCTAGAGGTTCAGTCCATATCATCAAAGCAGGAAGCATGGATGTATCCAGGCAGGTATGATGTTGGAGAAGGAACTGAGATTCTATATCTTCATTCAAAGGAAGCCAGGAGCAGATTGTCCTCAGGAAGCTAGGGGGAGGATCACAAAGCCCACCCTGACAGTGACACACTTTCTCAAACAAGGCTACACCTCTTCCAACAAGGCCACTCCCTTGGCCAAGCATATTCAAACTACCATTGGTTTGAATTGGTCCCAATAAACTAGTAAATTGTAGAAACATCCCAGAATGGCTGCCACCCTGCTCCCCAAAAGAAACATCTGTTCTTTAGCACATGTTGCTGAGAGGAGCTTTCTTCATCCAAAAGGTAGGTTTGTGAGCAAAACAAGTCATTTATATTGTGGTTAGTTACTATATTTCAGGCACACTATTATGTAGCCACTTAATAAGCAAGGAAATGTCAATGCCATTCCCTACATAGACTCCTATGTTCCATTTCCATGGATGGTAAACTATTTGCTTGATGCTTACCAATCATTCTACTTCCTGTTGTATTTTCAAACAGATCACTCAACTTCCTTTATTCAATCTATGACTAAGTGCCCAATGTATACAGAGTATACAGGAGTATGCAGTGTAAATAGTAGTGTGCAGTGTATATAGGACTGTGCAATGTATACAGGAATATACAGTTAAAGTATATATAGAAGCATACAGTGTATACAGATGTAAACAGTGTATACAAGAAGTATACATGTATACAAGAAGTATACATGTATACACGAGTATACATGTATACAAGAGTATGCAGTGAGTACAGTGTATACAGGAATATACACTGTATACAGGAGTCTATTGCATAAATACTTATTGCTTAGTCTATATTTGAGTTCATTTGGTTTAAGAGAGGATGCTCATAATTATAGGATTTCAGTCAACACATAGGAACACATATTTATACATTTATACAAAATAATTTTCCTGTTATTGAATTTTAATTATATTTTGTTTTGTTTCTTGTTTTTCAAGACAGAGTTTCTCTGCATAGCCCTGGCTGTCCTGGAACTTTCTGTGCACAGCAGGCTGGCCTCGAACTCAGAGATCTGCCTGCCTCTACCTCCCGAGTGCTGGGATTAAATGTATGCACAACTACCTCCTGGCTTAATTATGAAATTAACAAGCTTTCTTTCGCCCCCATTTTTTTGAAATTTCCAAGAATGGTTTGATGATGACTGCAGAATCACCATATTAATGTGAAGTTGGAACTTCATAAATATCAAATTATTATTCTATTAATAAATTAGTCATTGTAAAAATGTATTCTTAGTCTTCATTTTATTTTAACATATAAAACTCAATAATTATAAACAAACTTTGATGTAAAAATTAGAGAAACAAGTACCTGAACATAAGAAGAACATTTAGAAAAAAACTGAAAAATTAGTTTCACACATATTTTCCCTATGGGGAATCTGGTCTGGCTCTCTGAAGATTAGTAGAAAATGTTTTAAGTGATCAGGACAACTTTTTCTGGTGCTATGAAAATATTTGCCTTTTGAAGAAATTTCACCTGTCTGCCTGCATGTGGAATGAAGAGGGTTTTTCTTCCAGTCTCTTCTCTTTTTTTATGAGTCACAATAATAAGGTATATTTTAAAGAAACAATATTGTTTTCCACCTACTTTCCAGCTCATACTCTGTGTAAGGCTGAGGTAATTTATGGTGATGTGAATGTTCTCTGCTTGCCATCTCCAGCCAAACCTGCCACGTGACTTAGCTGGTTTCCAGAAGGAAGCTAGAAATATGGTATCATGGTAAATGAAGAAAATGAATCTAATCACTTAACAAACTTACTGCTTTTGCATCTTGGTGGCCAGAACTGAATGTGACATCAAAGGGAAGATCAGGATAAACATTGAATGTCAAACAAGTCAAAATGAGCCGATTTCCAGGAAAGTAGGGAAGAGTTAAATACTGGGGTGTAAGGCTTTGAAGGGCAAAGAAAATCCTGTGCCTGCTACATGGGGGTAGTTGGTAAGTTGGTTATATGAGAGTAGCTAGTCAGATGGCAAGTGAAAGAAGTAACTTGGTTGGGCACTAGCATGTCCTGGAGTAGCAAAGCAGCCTGGCTGTAAGTAGTTTTGTCCCAGTGAAAACATCAGTTCTCTATGTCCTGCTAATAGTCTCATCTTCTACCAAAGTACACATCTAAGTGAAATGAAAACGCCTTATTTTATAGTTCACTCCCGGTAATGCCACAGGAAGTGTTGGAGAAAGGTTTTGAAACAATAGCTTGCAGTAATAAGCTAGGTGTTTGTGTCTGTGTGTGTGTGTGTGGGGGGGGGATTGTGTTAATACCAAATAATGACCACTCACCAATATCCACATTTTGATTGATAGATTCTGTGTGACTATGTTAGTTTACACAGCAAAGGAGATCTTATAGATTCAAGGATATAAAGGTTTCTCTGAGATGTGACGATCTTGGGTTATCTGAGCAGGTCCAAGGTAATAGATAGGACCTTTATGAGGAAAAGAAAATGAAGTTGGTAGTAGAGTTGAAAAAGAAGATATGAAAAGGGCACAAGAAACTCACTGCTACAGTGAGAAGCACTGTGCTCCTTACTGGCTTTTAAGATGGTCGCCAGAGCCTGAGCCTCTGAACACGGTTGGGGTTCAGGAGTCACTTCACAAACCACATAAACACAGACCTCAGTCAGACAGGGATGGTTTATTGAACGCCCACCCTAAGATTGATCAATCAGGCCGGGCGTGGTGGCGCACGCCTTTAATCCCAGCACTCGGGAGGCAGAGGCAGGCGAATTTCTGAGTTCGAGGCCAGCCTGGTCTACAAAGTGAGTTCCAGGACAGCCAGGGCTATACAGAGAAACCCTGTCTCGAAAAACCAAAAAAAAAAAAAAAAAAAAAAAAAGATTGATCAATCAGGGCCAAGGTAGAATTCTGGGACTGAGGCCATGACCCTGAATGTTTTTTCATGTCTGCTTATACATGCTAAAACCACAAAAACTATAACAACTTCATATGCAGGTACAGGAAATGCTGCCTCTGTAAGAGGCTATTGGTAAAGTCTAGTTGCAGTGGAAGACCCCAGTGTATTGGAGATGTCAGTACCATGTTATGATGACTAAGAAGAGCAGCAGCAATAGCATGGAGTCAACCAGAGCCTAGAGTGCTGCTGAAGGAAAAGTTGGAGAAGTGACCCAAGCCCTTTGGAGGAGCCCAGAAGTGCATGTGTAGATCTCAGCCACTGGAACAAGAAGTTATAAACTTGAAGTTGCCTTGTTTACCCCAAGGTGTTAGAGATATCAGCGCTGTGGGATACCTGCTGAGGAAAGCTGTTAACAGGGAGTGGCTGCACTTAAATATAAAAGGGGTCATGAAGAGAGAGCGCTTTTACATCAGACTTAGAGATGCAGAGTTTGGAGTCTGCTCAGATGGTTTTTGATGTAGCTTTGGTTTAGTATTTCCTCATTAAGGCATTTTGAGATGGTAATGAGTATCCTGTAGTGTTGAAGGTATGTGATCTGCTTTTGATTTTGACTTTATAGGGAATTACAGTTAAGTGATTGGATACATCTCAGAAGAGACTTTGAACTTTTAACATTGTTGAGACTGTTGTAGACTATGGAACTTTTGAAGTTAGAGCAAATACATTTTGCATTATGCTATGTTTAGGTATGACCCCCATAGACTCCTATGTTTTCATAAGCCTATGGGGGCCAAGGAGAGGAATGCAGGGGTTTGAATATTCTTGGGCCAGGGAAGTGTGATGTGTAGGAGGAAGTGTGTCACTGTTGGGGTAGGCTTTGAGATCCTCCTCCTAGCTGCTTGGAAGACAGTCTCTCCTTGTTGCCTTCCAATCAAGATGTCTGTCTTATTTAGGGTTTCATTGCTGTGGAGGCAACTCTTATATTAGCCAATGCCTCCTCTAGTTAGACCTCATAAAGGAAGACCCAGATACTAACTTGGAACCTTGAGCATTCTACCTCACAGTGCCCACTGCTTCTGTACATTATCCCTGATCTGTACTCTCACTTTATTTTGGTTTATTTTTAACTTTGCCATCTGTATCTGCTTTGCTCTTTCAGTTCTTAGAATAAGATACCAAGAACCAGGAAACACCTGGGCCAGGCAATAACCCCATTCTCAAGTATAAAAAGACACTACATACATATCATAAAGGCACATATGTTCCATGGAGCTAGTTTCATGAAAATGCTACATGCAATGTGTCTGAACAAAATGGTAGTTTGAATGTGAATCATTCTATGGCCCAAACTCTCAGTAAATGTTGAGTTCTAAAGTAGACCTAATCGATCATCCTTCAGAACAGAGCAAAGGACAGCCTCCAAAGACCTGCCTCAGTGAGCTACTTGATCTAACTAGGCCCTGCTTCCCACAGATCTATTGTCTTCTGATAGTCTATTCAGTTATGGCTTCACCAACATGTTAAATTCATTGAGCCAGAGCCCTTGTTGTCTAACTATCTCTGCAAATAGACATAGCGAGAGATGTTCTTATTAAAATTCTTGGCATTTCTGAATCCAGCCAAGTAAACAACCAAAATTCATTCTCACCTCAATGAATCTGAGTGCCTAGAAACAGAGCCTCATCTCACAGGAATGTGGTCCAGAGGTGTGTGAGTAAGAAAGGCTTTGTGAAAAGCATCATGGTTCCATGCTTTTAGCTACATTTACAACTCTGTGGCCATGTGAGTCACAAAACCCCAAACAAAGCACACTCACCAAATTAATGGTTCCAGCTTGGAGCCTTTACTGTTGCTTCTTTTTTGAAATAACTGATTTGAAGAGGGTTGCCAAACCAGTGGTGATAGGTTGCCAGTGTCTTTAACCCAGTTGTTGACTATCTGTTGTATGATTTTAGACAGTTGTGACACATTGGTATACCATACTGAAACCTAACTTATTTTATACATGCTCAGTTGAGTGAGTGTGTCCATAACCTTATGCAGTTTTGGATCTGTATACATTCATATGGAACCATCACTAGTAAAATATAGCACTACTCGTTCTGGCTTCACTCTAGCCCAGCTCATAGCCCCACCCATTCACATGTATACTTAGACCATAGATTTAGGGTACATGGCACAAGAGTCATTACGAAGCTTTTATATCTTGTTGATACCTGGATCTTTAAAGGAATTCCTGATTCCGTGGATCTGGTATGTACCCCACACTCTGTCCTTTGTATGTTTAGATTTTTTCCAAGGTCCTCTATGAGTTCTCTTCTGCTAACTCTTGTAGACAGTTTACCAATGCTCATATCATCTAGCCTTCACCTCTAGACATCTTTGCACTTCTCCAGATTGCAGTCTTGGGAGAAGATTTATAAAGCATTATCTGCTCCCATCCCTTACTAGTCACAGTACTATAGTGGCATTGCTGTTCTTTTGAATCATGGAGGCCAAGTACTGAAGAGCCAGGGAGACCCTGGCAGATGGGTTGGGGGCTTCAAGGTCCCCGCAAACTTTGACATTTCCCATCTTTGCCTAAATAAAGAGAAACAGCGTTTCTGCACCTTTGTGTCTATGTGACCTTGCCCATCTGCCATTCAGATGGCTGTATCTGTCCCATTCATACAGGAATTCTTGGTCTACTTCTCTCTGCTGTGCAGGTGTTCTATGACCCCTGTTCTTCCTTCTTATACTTAATGCCCCTATATCATGACAGGATTTCAGAAATAGCTAAACAGCAAACTTGTCAACTCTAGAAGAGATCAAAACTTTGCTGCAAGGAGCTTGTCATGCTCAAAAGAGACTGGGAGCTCTGATGAATTAAAAAAAAAACTATTCGTATACATCTCTAATAGCAGCTGCTTCCTGGGTTGGTGTGACAGGCAGAAGCAGGGCAAATGTCAAACTACCAATGATAATGACAATTCAGTGGAGCCTCTATTCAGCAACTGCTTAAAATTCTTTTGCATAATTATGCGAATCCTTCTTTAAAAATATGTACATATTAGTTTTAGCACAAGTAATGATAGCTTTTCTGACATAGGATGTCTTTGGTTTTTCTCAATAAATTGCTATTTTTTATTTTTTTATTATGGGTTTTGGAATGAAGATTGATTTTTGAACCATTTTTGGGGATAATAGCTGACTTTTGTGCTACTATGCCACTGCACAGCTCCCATTTTGATAATTAAATATAAACACACTCCCTCCGAAGAATACAGTCACTTAAAATACAGCTTCATTAATAATCGATTTACATTATGGAATCTCTGTGCATGGAAACGACAGCCTCCCAAGGCTGTCATGACACTGTCAGTCTTGTAAAGCAGGTAAGAATTACTTCCTGAGCTCGAGAGTCACAAATAGCAATGGTTTCCTTGGAGATTCAGCTGCAAAGCTGTGCACTGTGCCTGCAGGACTGGCCTCCCCAAATGTGGGGGTAGTCTCTCTCTAGAGGTGAATTGGGCTTTCTAGACTGAGAGATGCTGAGCTCAGTCCTAATGAGAACACTAGGTGATTGCTGTTGGGAGGCCATGTGGCATAGAATATATGCTCTCAGCAGGGTAGAGGTGCCCCAATATTCAGGTTATGGGTTATGTGGCAGGCAGAGACAACCACATGGCACAGGAGACATGCTCTCAGCAGGGTAGAGGTGCCTAATGTTCAGGGCTGTTGGTTGTGTGGCAGGAAGAGCCAGGGCCATGGGCAGCTTGGTTTGTAGCTTGCATGAAGCAGACAGAGAGCAGCAAGCTCATCATGGATGTATCACCTCAGAGGAAAAGCCTTCAGGATTTCTGACAGACAACTGCCAAGTCACTAGGTAGAGGGATACTCTGGAAAACGACACAAGAACAACACAAGTCATTTTTTAAAGGGACATCTAATGATTCTAGAGTTTGCTTCTCTCAGTACTGTTTTATTGGTGGAACTAAACAAGCACTTAATATTTGAGTATTCAGAATACTACGTCTGGGCGTGGTAACTGGAGTGGCATCTCACACACATACTTTACCCATACCCTTCATAGCATCCTTGGCAGGGAAGGTATGGGTTTATAGGCAAGATCTGAAGGAGTCTCTGACACAAGAAGTTTACTGATGGTCCCTACTGCCTATTACCTAGGGAAGTGACAGATGCCAGAGTTCAAGAGTAGACAGAAATTTGAGACTGGGTTTAGATGCTGAAAAGACAAAGAACACTATAACTTCTATGTAAAATGGGTGCATATAAAATCTGATTATTCAGATTGGTTATCTGAAACTCTTCAGCTCAGATATAAATCTGCTGAATGAAGTTAGTTGCAGTGATATATATATATATATATATATATATATATATATATATATATATATATATATATATATATTCATTCACCCTTACAGACACATGGTGATGTAATTGTGGAAAACAGAAGTTTTAAATTTCCCTACTATCATTACTTAGCATGTCAGTATCAAGTTGTGTCTTTGGATTGTATTGTGCTAAAATATTTGATTATAAAACCTGTTGTTTGAGTTGCTGATTTGAGTTTCAAAAATCAGCTAAATGAACTTCAGTTTGCAATTAGGAGAACATTTTGAGCAATTTCTGATATAGTGCTAAACATACTTCTGCTACTTTGTATTATGTATTTTTGTTAAGTGCTGGGCTCATTATTGGCAATTATAAAATCAAAGTACTGATCAATTCTGCAGGCTTTTGTAGAAACTCTATGTCCTGAAGTATCAACTATTCAGTTAAAATTTTAGATTTTATGTAAAAATAAATAAGCATGTCTATCTTATTAATAAGAAAACAATTTTTAATCTCTAATAAACAGTAAAAATATATGCATCCCAAAGAATTAATTTAAAATACAAGTCCTTATAATTGTCAGTAAAGGTTATATCTACATACCTATTGTATACCAAAGTCATGTCAGTGTTCTCAGTTCAGGTGAGGTTTGGGAGTGGGATGGGTTTAAGAAGCCTGACAGATCTACCTGCTGATGAGTAGAAGAATTACAGGTCAGTAGTTGTTCTTTCACTCAAGTTCACAGTTAACTGCCTACTTCAGGGAAAGTACTGAGTAACAAATCATTCATTCAGATTCACAGTTAACTCTGCCTACTTCACAGCAAGTATTATATAATTCCTATATAAATATCTGTCTCCATGATTTCTTTGTGTTAGTGTTTGTAGACTGATCTTGAACTCAGACATCTATATGCCTCTCTTTCCTGAGCTCTGGGACTAAAGTAATGCATTACCACACCTGGACCTAAGCTTTTCTTTACCTTTTCACAAGATCTTTAAGTTCTGAATTTGTAGCTCAGTCCAGATACAGTCAAGGTGGCAACTGAGAATAGCCATCACAAACTCCATGTGTGTCAGTCTGATTTCTTATATAATCTAGGACTGCCATGGGGGTGGATAGCACCCCATACAGGGAGCTGCTGGGTCCTTCCACATCAATCATCAATTAAGATAATGTCCCCTAGGCTTGCCTAAATGCCAGTTTTATGGAGGGTTCCTGAATTGATATTCCCTTTTACCAAATGGTGCTTACTAGTCTCTCATGGACAAACACTAACCAGAACAGTGTTTTTGAAAAGCTCATTGATGGGTATGGTGGTAAAGATCATGTGCCTTTACAGCAGGCCAGATGAATTTCAACTGATGACTTCAGTTGTGTGTGGATAGAGATAATTTTGTTGGACACAGTTTTCTCATATGAAAATGGGCTTTTATAAGCTTTACTTTAAAGGCTTTTTGTAGGAACTGATTGAAAAGAACACTGGAGAATAAAGACCTTGGTATACATACAGTTTATAACAGCAGCCATTCACTGCAAGGCCAGCAGAATTTTATATTTGTGGCTTGTCTGTATTTAATATTTACACACATATCAAGCCAGGCATGGTGGTACATGCCTTTAAACCAAGCAGTTGGGAGGCAGAGGCAGGTGGATCTCTGTGAATTCGAGGTGTTGAAAATCTTTTAGTGATCTTGGCCTGAGCTCTCTATGCAAAGCTTCTCCTGCATTTAATGACCAAGTTACTTGAACAAATTTGTTCACTTTCCATTTTCACAATTGCTGTGGAAAGTGAAAGATGACCCACATTCTTTGACAATCTTCCCACTGAAAATTGAGGTGTATTCCACTCTCTTGAATTGCCTGCAACAACAGTGTTGGGATGGGCTTGTGAAACCAGGTCTCAGGAAGCCTTAACCTCTTTCAGAATCCAACTGCCACTATATAGAGCAATGGTCATATGTCCAGACTCAGTCAGGGTGAGTTTCCTGATGACTCCAGCATCAACTGACAGTCATGGAGATTAATGTTTATCAGAGGATAAAGAACAAAACAAAACAAAATAAAAAACAAGGAAAGGAACAGAGAAGAATTTTGGCTTATGCTGTAAGGCATGATAGGGATAAGATGGCTACAACCTGGTTGCAGTTTTACATTTTTTTCTTTCTGGTATTAGTGACTGAACACTGTAAACAAGCACTCTGCCCCTAAGCTCTGTCCCCAGCCCTCCTTTTTCTTTTTAAAAATTTCAAATAAGTTCTCACTAGGTTGCCTAAACTGACCCTGAACCTGCTATTCTTATGCCTCAGCCTTTCAAATAGGTGGGCTCATAGACCCCAAACACCAGGTCCAGCTTGAGTTTTACTTCTGAGTCATTCACTATATAGAAAGGGTTTGTGACACTTCTTAAATCTAAGTTTGAAAGGGTAAGGTTCATAGGCTAAAAGAATATCTTCTTTGGTTCACATTTCATCATTATAGAGTAGGTGTCAGTACTACTATTTATACAAACTTCCCACTAAATAACCCACTCAACATTTACTAAACCAGGTGTAGTAACTTGAATGAAAGTGCCTCTCCACTGCCAAATAGGCTTATATATTTGAATATTTGATTCCCAGTTGGTGAGCTGTTTAGGAAGGATTAGGGGTGTGGCTTTCTTGGAGAAGGTGTGTCACTGGGGGTGGGCTTTGAGATTTAAAAAGCCCACTCTAGGTCCAATCTTTTCCTCTCTTTGCCACTTGCTTGTGTATCAGATATAGGCTCAACTACTTCTCCAACACCATGTCCGGCTTGTTCCCTTCCATGATGGTCATGGACTAACCCTCTGATACTGTAAGCAAGCTTCCAATGAAATACATTCTTTTGTTAAGTTGCCTTGATCACAATTGTCTCTTCACAGCACTAGAACAGTAACTAAGACAGTAAGAGATAGCAATTTTTTTTTCATGTTATCAATGAGAAGCCACAGTGCTCTTCCAAAAACCACACAAGAGGAAGTCACCAAGACAACATTCCAATTCAAGAATGCCTAACTCCTATTTAGTGCTCCCCCACTCCCACCCCACCCCCCAAAAACCAAATGGCTAGTTAGGTCCTGGTAGAGGCTGAGTGCTTACATCACCTTTACTCCTGTCTGCTGCAGCTTCTAGCCATGCTGTCTCTATAAGCAATGGTATCTTCTGAAAGAGCCCTGACTGCTCTATATCAACAGAACTCAACATCCTGTTAAAGTGTCACTCAATTTGAAAAACACCTGTATGTAGCAAGACAAGAGAAGGGAAGTGGACGTCCTCATCCTCTGGACTCTGAAGCAAATGTTTTACCTCTCTTAGGAACACCAGCGCAGAACTAACTTAAAGAAGGACCCTTGTACAAACAGTAATCAATTATCTGCCACATTCAAATAACATGCTATAGGTCCCAAAGCCTGTACCCATAAATTGTCTTTACTGCCTGAGGTATCTCTGAGGCACAGGATAGGCTTGGTCATAACTAATTTAAAGGAACATCTAAAGATGTAAAATGGGAACTCTGACCACATTGCTGGGCATTTGAATCTTAAGGTTGTGCTACGATAGGTAATGGTATAATGGTCAATTTCTAAAGTCTGAAAAACTGTACAATAGTCTTTCTAGGTGAGAACAGTCATTCTCAGTGAGGTTTGGCGACTGATACAAGCACACCAAGTGCTAAGTGCCCAGGCTCTCATCCAGGGTTACTTTTCATTTAAACTATGCAGGTTCAGAGAGCAAATAAGATTGTGTTCCTCTCAAAGTAAAGAACCCTTCTCACTGTCCTTCACTTTGTGTCCTTCCTCATCTCCACCCACAGCACCTGGTAAGTAATAAGGCTTTTTTACTTGCTGCTGGAAGGGTAGCAAGTGGTAATTAAAACCCCTGATACCTAAGACTTTCCTTCACAACTTCTTCCTATCTCCTGTAGAGTTCCTATGGTCTTCGGGTATTGTACAGGAACCCATCAGAACACAAGGTGTGTTCCACAGTGTGATGGAAATGACACACTGGAGTGCAACCCTTCACCAGCAGCAACACAGTCTTGAATGCTAGGAGCCTTTTGTGATCTATGTTCCTTAATTCATCCTGAGGTATATACATACTTTACAACTATTTATTAATGTGCCCTTATTGCCTAGAAATCATATTCTACCATGTTAAGAAATGTGTCTGAATTTCAATGAACAGTTGAAAGATATATCCTGGGAACTGAAGTTGGGTATTACCTACATTAAAAGGGAAAAGAGAAGATAAATTAAAGGGATCCAGTTGGAGATTTATTTTCCTTTTCTTTCCTCAGTACAGAGAGTTTTTTTCCTACATGGAAATCTTCCTGTTAGTCTCACTCCCCAGCTACTTTCATGTTACCCTCTTCGTGGTTTGTAAAGTGTAGAGCCTGGGACAGTATCATCATGAACAGTTAGCTTGTCCAGAGATCAAGGACACCCTCTATAATCCAAGGAGAAAGTCTGCAGGTGGGACCCAACAATCTGTGGTTAGCAGCCCTTTAGATGATTCTAATTCAGCTGTAAGGTCAGGAACCATTGTCCTGTCTGTAAGCAACAGTGTGCCCTTAGATACATTAACTGGCCCATCAGTGGTCTGAAACAATATACAAACTTGTCTAAGTCCCCAGGCCAAGGAGGAGATGGCTGAGGAATAGCAACCATTTAACTTACTGTGCCATAAAATGAAATTTAAAGTACTACGTTAACAGAAAGGATTATGTCTTCTAAATGAAATGCTGCCGAACTGCGGGAACTCTCAGTCACATAAATGTCAGGTAATAGCAATAAAGGCAACAGTGTTTAATACATTCTTACTGATTTCTCAACTTTTTTACTAGGCAAACACTATGTTTTCATTTTGTTTTCTTTGTTTAGTTTCCCTACTCTATTGTTTAACTGCTTTATGCAACAATTACTTGTATTACTTGTATTGTAGAGGGTAAAAATATGTCCAGATCTTTTATGACCATCAGGTGGAATGCCTCAGTGGGCAGTTTTCTGCCCTTTAGTAAGGTCACCTTGGGAAATACTGAAAACTTTTTTAGATCCCTAGTTAAACTCTATGATGGACTCATTTTCTCTCTGAGGATTGCCAAGGAAACTCTACATGTTATTTCATTCATTAAAAATTCTTTCAGTGCTATCTAAAATGGCTAATGCTCTATCTATCTAAGAGGGAAATGAAATCCCCAAATCTGATAAAAGTTAATCAAAACAGAGGTGTGTAACTCATTCAAAGGACAAAGCATGCCTATTAAAAATGTTCCAAGGGAAGACTCTCGGATGGAGCAGCTGGAGGCCACTCTAACTTCTGTTATGATCATTTAAAAGGGATTTAAATGACTATTTACATCACTGTTCAATCAAAGGCACCTTCTCTGACAGCTTCGCATTAGACAGAATATTTATCCTGTGCCTGAAGCATAGAGCACCTCCTGGCTTCCCAGCCAGCCCACTGCTGCATTGCGTTTGACCTTTCTTTAATGGAAAGTCTATAATCATATTTTGTCACTTTCTTTTTCCTTACAAACTATTTGGGAAAAGAAATCAGATGTGAGACATCAGCCATACATTCTACATAAAGAATTACAGAGGTGTGGACAGACGTTTGTTCTGGGCGTCTCTATAGCATTATTCTTTTTTTAATGAAGCAGAATTGCACTTATTAACATTTAATCTGCATTTTAAATGTATAGATTTAAAAAACACACTGAAGTTATATGCTCAATATAGCTAGTATTTGGGAAATAGCTTTAAAACTTTTTTTATTTGTATAGCTACTTTCCTATTCTCTGAGAGCTTGTTTGACATAAAGTAATTTCAAATAGATGATAATCATAAAGTTGTGAGCAAATTCAGGACATAAGGACTTTAAAAAGCTTCCTGAAGTGTCTCTGGGAAGGATAAGCTTCTCAGGCAGTTTTGGCTAATGTATCAGAGGAGGGGGAAGGCTCCCACTCATTACCTCCAGCTCTTGAAGCCAGCCATGGCATGCCACCATTATCTCCAGCAAATCACATTCTTTTTACAGCCTCCCTGTCCTGCTAATGGTTTTCAGTCAGCCATTTTTCATGCTCACTTCTGATTTCACCATAGATGTCTTTTTATTTATTTATTTTTAAAGTCCTGACAGATTTGGTCTGGAAATGGTAAACTTATATTGTTTTAAGTCACAAGAGAACTTTGAAGAAAATCATATCCCAAATGTTCTACACAGTGCTTGCTACATAAAGTAGTTCTAATTCAACCTAGTACTGCTCGGTTTCTACCCCTGATATTACAGACTCCTATTTTCAGGGCTAGAGATATCCATCTAGTGAAGCTAAAGAATGTAATAGAAATGTCAAGATGATACTTTCTGGTGTCAATAATCTTTTAGTAACCAAGTGAAATAGAGTTTCACCTGAGCTTTTTGGGGGAAAACTCTTCTTCAGTTTCCTCAATGTTTATTGTTCTTGTTTATAATCTATCCAAACAAACATGGAAAACATACTCTTCCGCCATTTAAAAATAGGTGGTGGGGCTAGCTGTCATATTACATACCTGTAATCCCAGCACTCAGGAGGTGGAGGCAGGAAGATCAGGAGTTCAAGATTCAACTCTGCTAAACACTAAATTCAAGGCCAATCTGGGCTACACTAGACCCAACCTATAAACAAACAAACAAACAAACAAACACATATTTTTAAAAGTAAAAATAAAATAGGTGGCAGACAGGCAAAGAAATCTGCAATTGCATTATAAGTTAGTAGGGTGCTCCCTTCTGGTTTGTGAAGTACCTCAGAAGTCAGTCAACATTGATCACCTGTATAGGACAAGAATTTTACCCATGAGTATGCACAACAGAACCCCACTCAATGGAGAATAGATTAAGATGACTGCATCAGTGCCTTGCCTTGGAACACTTATTTGGAATAGCTCAAGAAATATAGCTATGGAAACATGAGCATTTATTTTGAACACTCTTTTGCAGGAAGACTGAGAGCCACGTTAATTTAATCTCCCCTAAATGTTACCAGCAGAGTAGAAATGGACGCTGTCATCCCTGTAATCAGTTGCATGGTGCACAAGGGCACTGGTCTCTCGTGCCTCATCTGAGAGCTAATCTTTCATTTCATAGCAGATCTTTCCATATCAAACAACACAAATGACTTAATTTGCATGACAGGATTTGTAACGGGGCAAATCTAGTGTCAAAGTCGATTAAAGATTACACCAGAGAACTATCATAATCAGTCCTCTAATGAGCCTAAATAGTGCATGTAAAGTCTCCCTCTTTGCCATTCCAGTCATGTATAAAAGGGAATTCGTTTCTTTTCATCGATGAGCCAATCCTTTGGTTTGCACATTGCACCCTATGTAGAGCTAAAGTCATGTCAGTCTGGTTTCAGAGGGAGAGAAAGGGAAATAATAAAGCAAACATCACTTCACAAATGACATTGCTTGGTATAAGCCAACGTTTGAAGCCCTTAATTCTTCTAATCTGCGAAATAGTCAATGCTAATGGGTTTTTGCCATTGTGAAAGCTGATGCATAGAAAGAAAAACTTTAATGAGCTGCCTGGGCCGTGTGCTTACAGATACCTGTCAAATGTCTGTCATCTTAGCTATCGCTGAGGCATTATAAAGAAAGTAAGAAGGAAGGAACGACAGTATTTGTACAAGCATTTTCATGCTAAAATGGCACAATTTTCTTCCTGTCATAATTTCATTGTATCTGAAAGTCAGGAAAGCTTAACCCTTTCCCTAGCATGTCCTGGGTAGTTGTATCATGGCATATTGGAGCAACTGGTTTAAAAACAGCCCTGTGATTTTGTAAACAGTATTTCCCATTTAATCTGGTTTTGGAAATAGAATTGCCTTTTTTTTTTTTTTTTTCTTAAAAGACGATTTCTGAGTTCGAGGCCAGCCTGGTCTACAAAGTGAGTTCCAGGACAGCCAGGGCTACACAGAGAAACCCTGTCTCAAAAAGTGGGGAAAAAAAAAAAGACAACAACAAATTATCGAGTCAATTGCTTCAAATCAGTTGCATTCAGGGACATTGGAAGTTTGTTAATGCAAAATCTTCACAGTGTGTGACGCTGTCATTTGCATTAATTCTTTATGAGTTCTTTACTTAATATTTCTTTGTATTTTTGTGTGCCTAATGAATATTCTAGTGCAACAAGATCAACAAACTCCACTAGTCTCACTTTCTTTATTGAAATACACCAGGAGTGTATGTGTATATCTTATTACCCTAGCAAGCTCTGCTATTGGAGTGCAGACTTCTCTTCGTTTTCTCAGATTCACTAAAATGTAGAATAAAATGTAATGTGAGTTGACTCATGGGAAAATAAAAAGTCCCTGTCCAGGTGTGGTTTGCTTTTTTCAAGGAGAAGAGCAAATAACTGTATGAATATTTGTGCACTGGAGTGAATGCAAGCATCCAGAGAGGGGAGAGACTCCAAGGTTTAGGTCAAATGGTCTTAGGTTGTAAAGAAAGAGAATGGCCTCTAGCCCTTCAGATTCTGCATTGTATTCCACTGATCACGGAAGGGGACAAGTCTCTGATCCTTTTTGTTTGCCACACCCACCAGCCTAAATAAAGCAAGTCAGAAAGAAAGGGAAGGAAGTTGTTTCTAAGGAGGGAGGAGCCTTTTCCAATGTGCAGCATGGCCAAGTTCAGGAAGGCAATCCTGTCTTCCCAGGCTTTCTGACTATGCATACCAGAAAGGCTTCTGCATTTTCTCCTCTGTGCATTTACAAAAATTTTAATTATTTAAAAAGTCACATATTGGGAAAATCCTCCAAGCTTACTATGAAACCATAAGAATAAAAGAAATATTTGTGAATATAATTAAACCACATGTCAGTTTTGCACCTGTGAGTTTTATAAATATCACAAGCATGTCGTATCACTTCCCTGCAGAAGCAGATTTGGGTACATTACAATGGTCACATTACTGTTACACTAGCCTGCTACCTAAATTCAAGTACTTCAACACAATGCCATTGTATCTTCTAAGAGTCTCTAGACATGAAACTGTGTGCCCTGATAAGATGGTCGATTTGCTCTTTGTTCCTGGGAGTGGGAGGTCCCTAAGAAGCACTACACACAGGATGTCAGTCCCTTCCAAAAGAAGCCATCTGGAACAGCCAGGAAAGCTTTCTTCAGTTGGTCTCAAGCATTGCCACAACCTATTCCCCTTTGACTCATTTGCTAGCCCTGCCCATTATGACCCAAAGAGAACAGCTTTAATGAGCTCATTGGGCTGTATTGTTTCCCCCCAAACTATTGTGACTTGAAAGAGGAAGTATTAAATGTTTATGCGGCAGGTAAAACACCACAGCCCTAATTTGTTCTCTTTCCCCTGCTTCCTTTTCCCAGAGTGATAAGTCAAAACAAACTCAAGAAGAAGGCAAATTTTAGTCAAGTGGCATTAAAATTTCAAATTAGATAAACCAAGCCAAAAGCATGAGAACAAGGGTGCCTCTAGCATTCACTGCCTCCATGTGGCCCAAACCAGTCCCCAATTAGCTCTTAAGGTTGGGTGTATAGAGAAGAACGAAGGCCAACTTTAACCGGAATGAATTGTCTTAACAGCCTTTGGTAGGGGATGCTCAGCTATTTTGAAAGGAAACAAATTTATTTCACCAGAACAAAAAACATCCTCCTTGGAACTTACTGTGATTTCTAAACAAGGAAACCTTTTAGGTTTAAAATGAACAGCCAAGCCAAGCTCTGTGACTGTGGGTCTTTATTTAATTAATATTTGCCACAATCCCTTAGACTGCCAAACTCTACTCCAATATAGGATTATGTTCTGTGACAAAGCCCACTTTCACAGCACAGGATCTTCAAAGTTGTCAAGCTTGCTTTCTTCAAGAATCTTTGTCTCTCTGCAAAACACATTTTGCCTATAAAGCCCCACTTACCGAATTCAAAGTAAAAGTCCATTAAACTGGGCGTGGTAACTCAGACCTATAATCCCAGAGTTCAGGAGGAAGACTGAGGGAAATAGGCTGGCAGGAGTTTGAGGTCAGCATTTGTGGCCATCCAAGGATGTAGAAAGAGACCTTATCTGGGGGACAAGGAGAAAGGAAAAAATAACCTATTAAAGAGGTCTGGTGTCTGTAATAGACCCAACACAGCTGTTATTATATTGCTTTTTCTTGTTTTAAAATCGAAAGATAAAACTAGAAGCCCGAGTAGACATCGTGTTGGTACCATTCCATGGTGCCTGGAAAGGCCACCTACTTCATTTAGACAAATATTCGTATAAATCACTCTCTGCTTACATCTCAACCTCTATTTATCAGGAGGCCCCTCCAGCTCCGCAGAGCTATTGTGTCACAGCTCCAGAGTCTATTCCACATGGAGAATAGAGCCCCCAACCACCAGTGCTCAGACTTGAATAACATAAACTAGCCATTTATGCACAGTGCTGAGGCAGAATGCAATCACTTTTGAATATGATCAACTCATTGCTCATGTCTGGCTACTCTGAATGAAAGGTCTATGAGCCATCTTCCTATAGCCCTTGTGAGCAGACACTTTCTGGCTGTCCTAAACCCTCCTCGCCAGGAGCACTGCCTCTGTGACCCAGTTGCTACACTTCTGATCCTCTGCACCCCAGAGGCTGTCATAAGTCGGCCTCCTTCCCAGGAGTTGAACACACAATAGAGAAAGGGCCCTGGCTGGGAGGTTCAGCTGCCATTAACCCCTACCAGCTGTGCCTGTGGGGAGCCTTCTGGCCTGAATGTCCTTTCTCTGCGGCCGCCTTCATGCCACTAATCTAAGCATTGTTAGGGAGGAATGCTGACAGGAGAAAAGAAATTTTTCTTGTGTCCATGCAAGTGTGTGTATCCATGTGTAAGTGAAGGAAGAGTGAAGGCTAATTTCTATAGTTGGCATGAATGGAAGGATTGGGAAAAAAACCTAGTTAAAATGTGTTTACTTGCTTAAAAGGTTCAGTCAATTTAAATAATTTCAGTAGTGTGCTCTATTTTTTTTTTAATAGGGAAAGGGGAGAAACTAGTTACTATTATAATTTTCTTTAAATCCTTTGAGATGTTTAGGCATGTTTAAGACTTTTAAAACTCGCTGCCAACAGACAAAAAAAATTTTTTTGAACTGAAATTTGTAAAAATACTGGCATAAAGTTACAGGCATACAGAATTACTCAATTTTAATGGACCTGAAAAAAATTAGAGAAAAGGAACTGGTTATATGGGCCACACTTAGCTCTGGAAAACTCCTTATTCAATACTTAGACAACTGGGGGTTTTGTTTTTTTCTCTTAGAACTGAAATGTAGAGTTTAATTTTATCAACCAACTCTAATGACTCTAAAGAGAACGATTATATTTAAGAGACAGGGAAAGAAACCCATCAAATTTTGTTTTCATTGAATCAGAATATTTCATAAAAGAATTTATTTTTTTTTCTCTTTAGCTTTAGAGGGATTCAGGTGAAGACCTGAAGTGGTAACTTTTTGAATTTAGAAAGTCAGGTGAGGGATGGTGATAAGTAGAATGTTAATTCTGTGGCCAAACAGGCATCCCACAAACAACAGGCATCCTACAGACGACTACAGGCATCCTGCAAACAGGCATCCTACTTACTTTCAGTTTGGGGGGATTTCATTTGATTTTTCCAAGGTCCTACCATTGAAACATAACAAAACAAAGCAAGGGAAACTTATTAACCCTGTGTGTTATCATTTGAGACAACAGTTGGCCTGTTTCAAATTAAATTAGGAATAATTCACGTAGAAACCTCTGTTATGGACAATTAAATGTATCATAGTAGGGCAACTGTCTGATACAATAAACTGCTACTTCACAGCTGTCTCCTGTCTAGACTGTTGTGATCACTGGTCCTTCTGACAGCCACTACCACAGAACATGCCTCTCACTAATTCCATCCGTGAAATTCAGCCAGATCTTCACTTCAACCACACGATTGTGATAAAATAGACTTAACTAAGGAAACCACAGTTTTCCGAATTTGCATGCATGGATGGGTTAACAGAAGCAGTGGTGCAGTATCAGGGGCAGTCTCCAACTTTGAACTGACTACCCTGGTTCTCATTTGATAAGAGCTGATCAAAACAAACAAGAAAGAAACCTTCCCTCACTTTGTCTCCTAGCCACTTAGGTCTGTGAGCTTCCCCCAAAGACAATTATCTTCAAAGAGTGAAGCAAGCATGATGGAATAGGTAAAAACAATAACGAAGTTTTTAACTTCAGTCATGGGCTAAGTTACTCAGTCACCCATTAGGTCAGTGAATGTCTCTAAAATGGAAGACAACTCCACACACACAGCTTGCATTCAAGAATTTTTCTATCTCTTCTAAGAAATCCTGTGTTATATAAATACAACATTTAGTAGAACAATAAAATACTTTCTGCTGGCAAGGGTTCAGTTAAGTTCTTGCCTAAGAGTCTTATGCCACTTTCTACTCCAGTCCCCCGCTTATTTTGTAATGACCTTCCAGGATACCATGCTTATAACACTAGTAGTTCTCATTAGCAAAACAATGAGCTGTAAGGGCTAGGGATGCTGCTCCCTTGGTAGAGTGCTCCCTTGGTAGAGTGCTCACTTGGCATGAATGGACCTGGCTTTGACAACCAGCATTAAATAAACCAGGCGTGGTAGCACATATCTATGATCACAGCACCTGTAAATCAAGAAAGTAACATTGCTTTAACTTTACTAATACTGAAGGGTACATCAGTTTTATAATCTCTAGCTAATTTAGAAAACAGTTGTAAGGGTTGAAAATACCCCTGACTCAAATAGTATGTAAACACAAAGCAAAGAGTGTTTTATTCTGCAGAAGTCCAGCATGTTGGGGTCTCCCATTACCAAAGATAGAGAGACCACCAAGTGAGCTTGAAAGCCTTACCTAAAGCACATTAGGCAGTTCCTGGGTAGAGGACCTTTATCTTACTCCATCTCTAGGGACATTCTTTTACCAGGGCATGGGGGCTGGAAACTGTTGCTGAGGAAGTAGCTGAGTAAGTCTAGAAACTGCTGCTGACCCATTGTCCTTGTCTTAGGTCAGGTGGCTGGGCAGCTTTTGATGGCAGGGCAGTTTCTGACTAGCTGCCTGAAAGCTGTGGGTTTTGTTTTTGTTTTTGTTTTTTGTTTTTCCTAGTAACTGACTTGTCTGGGCTTGCCCAGTTCTTAGGCCTAGTCTCCTAAACTGCCAATTTGAAGCCTGTCATGGAGTCAGCCTAGCCTTCTCAGTACTTCCAATTTGTGAATTGGATAGATAGCAGATATTATGATGCTGACTCCAGCAGACAATGTTTTCAAGTATTCAGAAATGTTCCTGCAGACTCATGATCTAAACATCTTCCCAAACGTATGTCCCTCGACCTCACCTGGTAAGTTCACAGCCTCTTGAGTACATGAGACCCTGTGTCAAAAAGATGGTGTGTCAGGAAGGGAGTTATGTGAAAAAAAATTAAAGATGAAAATAAACATTAAATTTGTCGTAAAAACTAACCCAAGCAATTACAAAATTTTAAGAATATAACACAGAGCTGGAGAGATGACTCAGTGGTTAAGAGCACTGACTGCTCTTCTGAAGGTCTTAAATTCTATTCCCAACAACCACATGGTGGCTAACAATCATCTGTAGTGGAATCCGATGCCTTCTTCTGGTGTGTCTGAAGAGAGCTACAGTGTACTCAAATAAAATCAATCATCAATCAATCAATCTTAAAAAAAAAAAAAGAATGTAGCACATCTAACTGACTCCCCAAATTAATAGGCTGTTTAACAGCAGTTCTCTGCTTAGCTACCCTTTTACTTACTACGCTTTCTGTTATCTGTGGTCCTGGAAAGTTTGAATGTATAAATGGAATTTTCCAGAAATAACATGAGATACTGTATTTTATCATCTCAATGTGTTAAACTTTATTGTATATATGTGTGTATCTATGCATGTATATATGTATGTATGTGATAAAGCATAATCTAGGGGTGGATTAGCTCAGAACATACTTGCCTAATATGAAGTTTAATCCCCAACCTTATAGAAACAATGCATAGATGAGCTCATGAGCACAGCATGTATGTTAATGAGCTAAGGACTTGCATATCATCTGTAAGATAATGGAATCTGGCCTGTGTTCTGGTTTAAAAAGGAGGCTGTATAAAACCCATCCTGGGTAAGGAAGGGGTATAACCCGTAAGCGTGTCCAACACAGCCTTCTGGGGTGTGCCTGGTGACATTCCTCCAAGAGATTGTCCCTTTTTACCTGTCATTGTTAAAACTAGTCTGTCTCCTGTTTCAGTATTAGCACCCCACCCACTCTCACCCCCCACAGAATTCTTGCTTCTCACCCATCCCTTCATCCCCAAGGAAGCTTTGGTGTGAGTGGGGGTGCAGGCACCAGCATAACCTCTTTGGCCCACAAACAACTAACATTCAGCTCAACCTGGGACCCACATGGTATGAGAGACCCTACTCTTGTTCGTTGTTCAGAATCTGTCTGGCATGGGAGTAGTGTATAGACCAAGTTGGCCTCCAACTCAGAGAGATTCACCTGTCTGCCAAGTGCTGGGTTTAAAGGTATACTCTCTTTACTCACTACTCTCAGTTTAAGTAAATTTAATTTTTAAAATGTAATATTTAAAACTTCTTTAAATTAGAAGTTCTATGGCCTTGGGATGTAGCTCAGTTGGTAGAATGCTGAGCTAGTATTTTGAAACCTTGGATTTAGTCCCGATCATGTACAATCCAGGGACAACTGTACAGATCTGTATTCTAAAATTGGAGAGGCAGACACAGGAGTTCAAGGTCGTTCCTAAGGAGTTTGAGGGCAGTATGAGGTCTCTATCCATTTTTTTTTTTTTTTTTAAATCTGAAATAGGGTTTCTCTGTGTAGAGTTTTCCTGGATCGCACTCTGTAAACCAGGCTGACCTTAAACTCAGAATCTATCTGCTTCTACCTCTGCCTTTGGAATGCTGGAATTGAAGGTGTGTACTGTCACCACCTGACATTGAAGGTGTGTACTGTCACCACCTGACATTGAAGGTGTGTACTGTCACCACCTGACATTGTGGTGGTGATTAGTATTATAAATTACAATATTTATTCTAAATTACTTACATATTTGCATGCTCAGGAAAGATTCTGTCTCAAGTTTTTAAAATAAATTAATTAAATTAGAATTTCCATACTATATGGTAGTTGCTGCCATTCAGCCCACAGGGATTCCTTACAAGTCCATTGAAAAATTAGTTAAAATACTGTGACTTAACACCAAAATCAATGCAGGTTTCTGGCTCCTCTGGAAACATCAGAACACTGACTCTCTCTGGCTTCTGGCTCCCTCACTGATTCATGGGGGGCTACAGAGTTCACACATGACCTCAGTGTTAACACCCTACTCCCCTAGGCTGTGCATTTGGAATCCCTGCAATGCTTAGTGTGAGGGTTAATATTGATAGTAAACTTGACAGGACTGAGAGATGCCTGGAAGATTCATAACACTTTCTGTGGCTCTGTCTGTGTGGATGTTTCCAGAGACTGAAGGATTGTGAGGGCATGCATTCCTTTGATAGGCTATTATTGATAAGTTATTTCACTGATAGGTGGTGTGCCTGGTTGGAGAAAAGCAGTCCTTGGGGGTGGGGGGGGATTTTGAAGGGTGCATCTTGTCCTGACCCCTGCTGTCATCCATTTCTGATTCCTTCTGTCATGCAGCAAATAGCTATGCCCTACCCTGCCCATCTACCATGACATTCTGTCTAGATACAGGTCAAGATCAACTGAGCAAACCAACCATGACTCATACCTCCGGACCCATGAGTGAAAATAAATATTTTCTCCTTCTAAATTGTTTTCTCAGTTTATTTGCTGGCAGAACAAAAAACCTGACTAACACTTGTAAAGAGGTCTCTTTATTTACATTGCAAATTGGGTTAAATAATTTCATGAAACTCATGTCCACTGTTCAAAACTATGTTAAGATTCATTGTTTACTTAACCCATGACCTTTCTTAGGGGCTGTCTCCTGTTTTTCTTCTCTTAGCAAATATGCTTTAATTTTCAGATTAGCAGCTTCCTCTATATTTGACTTTTTCTGGCTGGTTAATCTCTTCCCTTTAAAGACACACAAAAATATGCATGTACAGATACATTTTGAATCTACTAAATGTAAAAAATAGTTTTTTTTTTGTTTTTTTTTTTTTGAGACAAGGTTTCTCTGTATAGCTTTGGCTGTCCTGGAACTCACTCTGTAGACCAGACTGGCCTTGAACTCAGAAATCCGCCTGCCTCTGCCTCTGCCTCCCGAATGCTGGGATTAAAGGCATGCACCACCATGCCCGGCTGTAAAAAATAGTTTACAGAAATAGATAGTAACAAGGACTTTTCAAAAAATGAAAACTGGTGAAAGTTGAATTTTAAAATGCTGAAATATTACAAACTTGATCATTTTCTCCGGCATGGGTTATTTGAATGTAACCCCCAGATCCCATTGGTCTAAATGCATTTGTGTGACAATCAGGGCCACTGATAATATTCAGACTTAAAAAAAAAAGTAGGGGGTGGAGAAATGGTCCAGTGGTTAAGAGCATTAATGCTATTACAGAAAAGGTGGGTTCAATTCTCAGCACCTATGTGATGGCTCACAACCACTTATAAGTTCAGTTCCAGGGGATCAGAAACCCTCTGTGAGCACCGGGCACAAAAGTGGTGCACATACCAGCAGGTGAAACACCCATACACAAAACATAATAATAATTATAAGTAAATAAACAAACACAAAAGCCAAATGCAAAGACAAACTCAAATTTGAGAGGGTAAAAATAGTATGTCTACTTCATCTATCAGGAAGCAGAAGCTGAAAGATCATGAACTTGAGACCAGACTAGGCCAAGTAGTGACTCTCTGTCTCAAATAAACTTGAGAAGAAGTATCTCAGAGAATAGTAATCCTAATACAATGTAAAAGATCAGACATGAAGAGCAGAGTACAAAGGAGACAGGGACCAGAGAAACATGCCCTGAATAGGAGAAGAAGACACACATTCTGTGGGTTACTGAGCGTCCTGCTTCTGAGAGAACATAAATCAAGTGTGGAAATATAATGGTTCTCTGTCTCTAATGAATTAGAATGGTTATCAATTTTCTTTAGAATAGTTAGAATAGGTCAAGTGCTAGAACAGATGGTAAGGAAAATGCAAAATTTCAGAAGCTGTTATGTAGGCAGACTAACCTGGAACTCATGTAGCTCAGATGAGACTTCAACTTGCCATCCTCCTGCCTTCTCCTACTTAAAGCAGGCATGACTGGTATTTCCCACCACACCCAGCCTGAAGTGGTTTGCTAAGGGCAGTTCTGATGCAGCAACCTTCCTTTTACAGCTGTTAGCTCAGAAGTGGGGGAGAGTAAACCCCAAGGTAATCCTTTCCAAACCTACCTTTATCATTTGAAAAATGCCTGGCTGGTTTCCCTTGTTCCAGAACACCAGGCCTGGAAAAGCCAGCTAGTAGAGTTTGAGTACTTTTCTTGAAATGCTCTGACTTGTATTTCTCTATGGGAGACATAAATGACCCACCAAGGTAAAACAAGGAATCAATACTCAACTTTTCAGAAAATGTTGACACAATAGCTTCTGAAAAACACACCGAAGAATGAATTCAAAAGTAAAGAGAACAGTCCTTTCTACCCTCTTTTGCAGCCCCTCTAGGACAATCTTAACTCAGGAAGCTATGCAGTAGGAACATGTGCACCAAAGGCTACATTAGACATCTCATATTCAATTTTTAAGGGGGATGGTTCAAATTTTTAATGGGGTATGGTTAGGGATGACTCACCTAACTCTACTCTCCTTAGATTGGAAGAACTTATTTCTTAAGGAAAATATCAGGTGTATCACCTGATACAACCAAACAGGCTTCCTAAGTATATCAAAAAGTGTTCTAAGATATTCAATGCATAGTCCTTAAGATAGGGAGGAGTCTGTTTTTTTTCTCAAAATAGCATGCAAATTCCCAGAGGTGCTTTTCTACACAAAAAACTAATGGATGTATAAAGTAAATGTTTTATAAGTTTCTTTACAAAAGAGAGAAGGCAAATAAATGTCAACTAAGTGGCAATGGTTTTTATGATATGTCACCAACCAGCAGCAAAAACTTGACTGAAAACTTCTCCACTGCTTAATGTAGAATTCCTGGGCACTGTGTATGTTGGCTAGGTTGCCATCTTCAGAGGGCTGTTCTGTGTGAATCCCTCCTACAGGGACCTCAGTCAGCCTATTGCTAAGGCAGAGCTTCCAAAACACTATCCCATCCCCCAATATCTTCTTTTACTCTTTCTAACTTTGTGCCCCCCCCTCCACACACACAGAAAAAGACACATTTTTAAAGAGTCTAAAAATATATGCCATCCCTACATTTGCCTCTGAGGCAGTTGGGCAGTTTGTGCTGTCGAGTGCTCTTGTACATAAACCATCACCCAGATGTTCGTTTCCTAATTAAATAGTTTGAATCGACATCTGTATGATTTCTGCCAAGTTTATTAAATAGGATCTTTTGTATTGTACATCCATGCTGTACTGTAGAGAAAATACACTTTTTTTTTTTTAAACGTAAGTCTGGCTATCTGTTTTGTATTGTACATCCATGCTGGGTACTGTAGAGAAAATACACTTTTTTTTTTTTTTAAAAAAAACGTAAGTCTGGCTATCTGTTTTGAACAGGAAGATTCTTTAACCTGTTTGCTTCAGAGAGGAGTGCAAACCGTTGGAAGACTGGTACCTTTTAGAAACCGCAAAGTCGGGGGAAGAGAAAGAACTACAACTATTAAAATGCACACGCACTGCTGGCTGGCACTGTTGTGACAGCCTCAGTATCGGCGTCAGTCAATTATCTTCACAAATGCCTCTTGTGCTAATGAGCACTCACAAAAATCAGCAGACTTTTCTGGCAAAAGGAGAAAAGATCAGTTTCATTGCTTGCAGAACTAATTCAGGGTACAAAAGTGAAGGCTTTGCCATCTCTGTCTCTTTTACTGCTCCTTTTGTGAAGGCTTTTGATGTACGCTGAAGAGCTGGGCCTGTTTGGGCCCTCCATCTCCAGTTCATTGCCTGTCATTAACATACATATCCATATGAAAAGTTCGCTAAGTCACGAACAGCTGTCCAGAAAGGAGTTTGAGAAGGAAGGGAGAAAAAAGGACCTATGCCTTCTCAAAATGCTGACAATACTATTTAGCCCCCCTTTGGCAATGATATACCTAACTTTTTAAAGCCGCCTTTCACTCCAAATGGAAGGAAGTATAATACAACATTCAAACACATAGTGGTTTCATTTTGAAACAGTCATTTGCTGTATTCAGAGGGAAAACGTCTATAGTTACCAGATGCAAAGAAAATCCATCATTCATGATACATACGTGTAGGTTGGACACACACACACTTTACATTGTTTTTGCAGAACACTAAATAACCTCGAATCTTCCACTTAACCCAGAGGAAAACCCCCTGCAGCAGATGCTCGTGAGTGGTTTCATGCCCATTGCTTTCTGCAGTCTCTGAGACTGACAGTTACCTATGGTCAATTTGTTATCAATAGAGTCTATGTTAGCAGAAGAAAATACCATCCAAATTGTACTATAAAACTTTTTTTTTAGCGATTAAATAATTTCTGTCTAGATACCCTAATGAAAATTCCTGTTATTAAAAAAAACCTAAGAAACCAAAACCAAACAACCTTCTTAGAAATGTGTAGCCATGGCTTTGAAATGGAGAATTTGTTTTTACACATTTTCAAGTCCCATGAGCCTTTTAAGACAGCTGCTTAATTAAATGACTGCCATTATGTTCCTGGTTAAATTTTTCTAAAGGCAAGAAGGAAACAGTTTTTCTTTAGAAGAGCCCTGAGAGCAAGAAATAGACTTTAAATTAATGATGAGGAAAGGGCGCCTTCCTTATTACTTGGACAGGGGTTCAGTTTTATCAAGCTCCAAAAGACAGCACGGGACAGATACATATCCTCTTGCTACCAGCAAATAAGTATCCTCAGGCGTTCATGACCTGAGGCCGTCTACAGGGGTACTGCACCTTACACTTTTCCCATCTTGAGTTTGATACTTAGGGTCCGCAGATCTGTCAATTAAAGGTTTACCTTCATTTACATTAAGGGCATTTCTTTCTCTCCTTTTAATCTCTCACTTCCTTTCTTGCCGATTCCTTCCTTTCTTCTTCCTAAATCAGAATCACATTGCAAAGAAGAACCAACAGCTCTCCATTCTGTGAAGATTTTAGTCCTGTAAGGACCCTCCCACCATGCCAAAACAGCTTGTGCCATATAAAACCAAGACTTTAATCCCACTTGTTGCTCTCCCCGCCCTTCTTTCTCCACTCTCCTCCCACCCCCACTCTGGAGTCTCTTTACTGCCGCATCTCTCCCAGATCAGTCGCTAAAAATCTTTAACTCTGCCTATTTTGATCTGAAAATTAAATCTTATTTATTATGCATCCTGTTTGTTGTCCTTGGAGAACCCCAGCATTCATTTCAAGGGGTCCAGAATGACTTCTTAAACACATTTCTCTCTTTGCTGCAATTAAACAAAGTGGGGCTGTGATTAGCCCTCCGTAGGGGGGAAAGAAAAAGACACCGTTGAATCAAAACGAGGGGACCTGGCTGGGCATTATTTCCTCACAATGCCGGAGTTTATTGCTGAAACCTGCTTATCCCCCAGCTCTGCACTCCATGGGAACTTCAGTCAGGTGGAAAGTGATTTTCTTCTCTGCAGCTTGAAGTATCGTTAAGACCCGCTGAAGGTCCTAAAGCTGTTCCTAGTAACTGAGACATTTAGGATAATCTTTGTGGAGTTTTGCAGGAGCTTCTGCCTTTTGCTGCTCTCAGGAGAAGAGTTAATAAGCTTTCACTGACTCTTTTTATTTTTATTTATTTATATTAAAAAAAAAAACTAAGCCAAAAAGCGCCTGTTTAAGTACCACCTCCCTCTAGCTCTTGGGAATCCACTCAAGAGGGCTTTGCTTGGCTCTGTGTTCATGACACATAATGAAAACAATTTTACGCTGTGGAGGGAAGTATTGGGCAATTACTGATGTAACAGCCACCTGCAGTAGCGAGCCCTGGCTGAAGCATCGTGTGGTTCATGAATATTTGATGGTGTGATGTTATTTTGAATGGCTGGGGCAGGTGAAGGGGGCCGAGGGTGTAATAAGCAACTCTGCTGGAGGCTGTGTCCCTACTCTGTTTCCCTGCAGGGCCCACAGTGTAACACCAAGAAGCATCCTGACCCCGCTTGGATGGAGGCAAGGACCGCTAAGGCTGAGGCAAGATGCTATGACAAGTCACGGTGGGCACTCTTTACAATCCCTTGTCTGCCGATTTTACACACGTTGTCCAGAGTGAAAAGCCACCGCATCAATCTTGTCTGATTTAATTTGATAAATTAAGTGTGGATAAGGATTAAATGAGAATTTTGTAATGGAGAAAACTTGTCTTTGCTCTTTAATTCAGTTGTAAGAGGGAAACCCTATAAAATATAAAGCAATGCCAGAGAGAAAGAGCTCACTCTAGTAGCATTACACACAGAGATGCTAAGTTAGAATACTCCTTGCTTCCTGGTGTTTGTGTAGAAGGCACTCACCCTGTATACAAGCATATCTACCACCATGAACACATACAATGGAAGGCCTAGAAACACTAGAAGCAAACAGGGAATTCAACATGTTTCCCACAGTGAAATGTACCTATTGAAAATTGTTCATGAATAGGTGGAATTTTGAGTATCATTTCATTTTTCAAGTGTTGTTTTCCAAACATGAAATGTCAAGATTTAAGTGAGTCTCGTAGTTCTGACAATACATTTCTGCCACCTCGGACTTGGTGAGTCCTCCTTCTTGGCATGTTTAAGGTATCAGACTCAAAATTCATGTTGTGTATAACCACAATGAAAACGTGATACATATTATTCTGTATGACAGATATTTCTATAGTCTGGGACAGTCTGAACAAACAGTAGGTAGGTATTTGGACAGTTTGATAGAAATTCAAGACAATTCCTTGTAAGTTTGTTAAAATTTGTTCTAAACTTTGTGTGTGTGTGTGTGTTGGGAATGGTGGAGTTCAGGCCAAATGGTTTTCTAGAGAGAACATGCTTAGTATAGGATACAAAAGATTTATAGAATCCATGAACGCAAACTGACATATAGAACAGAAATTCTGAACAGTCACAAGAGGAAAATGTAGCTTGTATCCTGAGAAAATGTAGTGAACAGAAGAATTGCCAAGGTAACAATCAGAAGATTCTGGAAGGTTCTCTCTAATGTTTTCTAAGTGGTAATTTCATAGATGTGCTCATAACATTAATTTAGCACTTGTACCAGAATAAAATAATGTGGCGACATATTAAAACTTCCACTTTCACATTTGCCTTGCATTCCACTAGTGAAGCTGTACTGCCCAAGTCATTGGCAATCCCATTTGGACTTTAAAAATTACAAAATCAAAATGACAATGACAGCATGGGTAGGAGTTGCTTCCTCAGAGGACAGTAGATTACCTAAATTCTCATATTGTTTAATATTGACATTGCTCTCTGATATGGCCATTGGAGAATTACCTCAGCTTGTTAAAATATTCCATCCCTTGTCATCTACATGTCAAGAATGAGGGAAGCTTTCTAAAATATTGATACTTTCCATTAACCAAGAGGAAATGATGACATCAGACGATCTTGATAAATCATGTCATGGTAATCTACCTCTTTCTGTGCACAGGTTGACTACAAGAGGAACACACTAAAATATTAGTGTTAATACACTAATAATATTAATAGAAATTGACATATATTCAAGAAGCCCCAAAATATTTAATTTTGACTCACTATATATTTTCCTGTTTCATAATATATGTTAAAGGTACCCTGATTAGCAATTTTGTAAAGATCAAATTATTAACATGCAGTAAATTTCAGATTCATGTAATTGAATTTTTACCTTAAGAGGTGTTAAACTCTGTATGTAAACGACATTATTGAAAAGCCTGTCTTCTGGGAGAAAATTGCTATTTGACAATTCTATAGAATATTTAAGAAAGGCAATTACACCACTCTAGTAGTTAAAGATACAGGTGTTGAATAAAGTCTCTGCTTTTGATTTTGCAGAAAACTCTGAGGAGGGAAAGAATGGAGACCTGGAGACCTGACTTCATAGCTAAATTTCTATCCTCAGCACCTCAGTTATATCCCCTGTTTCTCTGGATGGTAACACTGCGATGACCAGAGGGGACATTCAGCCAGTACATCAGCACAAAGAACAAGAGAGAACAGATGTCACTGTAAGATCCACAGTAGCATTGCTACTTTCAAATCATACTGAGGAAAAGCTCCAACAACCAAACCTAGGGTCATTAAAAACAAAACACAGTCCTTATCATAAAAGACCACAGAAAAAAAGTTTGTCTTGACTGAAGCAGTTTAACAGAAATACTTAACTCGGTTATTACTGAAGCCCAAGGAATACACTAGAGAAAAGAATTACAGATTTATTTTTTAAAGTAAACATATTATTATATTCAACTATGTTTTCAATTTTTATTTGAATCTTTATTTGGTGTCTGCTTGTCTTACTTCTGAAAAGACATCCAAACAATCACTTTTTGCCCTTAATGAGAGAGAGAGAGAGAGAGAGAGAGAGAGAGAGAGAGAGAGAATGGCTCCACCTTTAAAGGCTAGGCTCCCAACCAAAAATATATATAAAAAAATTATGTCTCTGTATGTAGAGAAACACAAGTACATTTGCTCCCTTGGAGATGGAGTTACCAGTATTATGGGTGGACTGTGAAGGGTACTGGGAAATGCCAGTCCTCTGGAGGAAGAGCTAAGTGCTTTTAACCAATGGGCATCTTTCCAGCTGCTACCATCCCACCTGTTTTTTGTTTGTTTGTTTGTTTGTTTAAAATAGCAGCTAAGTAGCCGAGGCTCGCTTTTAGACTTATAAATCTTCCTGCTGCTATTTCCCGAGCATTTGGAGTAACAGCATGCACCACCAAGCCAGGCTTTTATCCATTTTTTTTTTTTTTTTGCTAAACATCTTTTGATACTTTTATTTTTCATCTTCCACTGAGTAACTCAAGTCCCATTCTTTCTATTCACATTTCTTCAGTGTCTCCAGTCTCTGCCCTCTCCAGTGCATACTGCTTAGGCTCTAATCGAAGGAGCTGCAGTTCTCTCTCTCTCTCTCTATATATATATATATACACACACTCTTCTATCTGCTGAGCTCTTTATTCTTCTTTGGTCTTTTCTAGGGTTTGGAACAGTAAAAGAAAATGCAGGTGTCAGAATCTTGATTTTTAAATCTCCAGTTTTTGTAGCTGTTTACTGCCTGAAATTATCACCAGGTAAGGGCAGGAAGTGAGGGGGTAGGAAAACATGTGGCTGATGGGGTGAATAGCCCAAAATCCTTTTGAAGCTTATAGGTCTTAGAGTTCCACCAATACTCTCTTCCTGAGACCTGTTGCTGAACGAAGAAACAAGCCGTGGGAATGTAGACAGAACGGTGAGCACTTTACCCCTTCATGAATGGTTACCCCATCTGAGAAACTCTCCAGCAGAAAAGCTGAGCTTCCATGGCACTTCACAAGGGAAACTGGCTTTCATCTCAAGGAGAAAGCATGTTGGTTATGATTTCTCCTTTGAAGTCCAATTTCCCCCAAACAGGACTTCAGGAATTAGCGTGTAGGTGTCATGAAGTTTTTATTAACTTGTATAGACCAATTGAACCCTAGGAATCCCTCTAAATCATTTTAGGACACAGCAGCTGAACCAGTTCATGCAAATAACATTCTTAAGACAACTCTAAAATTCTGGAATATTCTATAATTTTTTAGGGGGATGCAAATTCTATTTTACTGAATTCATTGTTCCCTACCTTACTATATTACTTGATGTTCAACAGCCAATTGTTCTGTTTCTGTTCACAAACATGTGACATTGTTTCTGCTTTAGGTCCCTGTGTTTGTTCCCTTACAGGCACACAGTCTTCCCAAGCTGTTTTGGCTGACATCACCACTTTATTCATGCTGAAGACTGAAATCACTCTACATGGGGAGGACGGCCCACAGGTGTTCCTCAGTTGCCACAAACACTTTGTTCTTTTCTTTCTTTCAGAGTAATGAAATTACTACCTGAAACCATCTATCTTTTTAATATAGTCTTTCCCCACCTTGTCTGCTGGTTCCAAGAGTTTAGAAGAATATCTAACCCATACTAGGTATGTAAAAGTATTTGCCAAGTGTACATTAATGAATGACTAGACCCAGTGAAGTCAAATGATACTGTGTTACCTTACACCTAATTTAAACTTTACAATTTACGAGATGTATTCATTTGCCTCATTTATCTTTATCATTTATTGTTATCACTTGCCTGTTAGTTCTGCAAAGGCCACCAGGCACATAGGAAGCCCCATGAGAACTGAAGTTCCAAAATGTCAGTGAATGATTTTTGCCATAGGAATGCTGAAAATGGAGTTAGAGACTCCCTCCCTCACAGCCATTCTTTCTACCACCTCAGGAGAAATGATTGATCCAGAAAGGAAGTAACTGTAGAGTCAATTTTACCCCTGTCATAAGTAAATCAAGTGCAAAATCTTCCACAATTTTCACTAGGGAAGTACAACTATATATTTTAAATAGATATACAGATAGATGATAGATAGGCAGATTTGTATTTTAGTTTGTAATTAAATCAAACTGACTTTACATATATGCTCCAATAAACAGCTATATGTACATTTGCTGAGTAAATTATTTGTGGATTCTCGGTTGAATTAGGTAGATTTTTTTTAAAAAAGAGATTTCATAGCAATGTTGCTCTAGTAAAACAGAATATTTGTAGAATATTAGCTACAAATTACTTCGTTTCTGGTATTATAAAAATTTATCAAATTTAAGTTTCAAGGTTTCAAGGACAGTACATGTTTATAGTAAATACTGATGTAGACACCTATAGCTAAAAGGATTTCCATCATCTAACTCTCTTATTCTATAAAATAATGATGCAGATGCTGAAGTGGTAAAGAAACTTATCCAGGCCAACACCAAGTTGGTGGTTAAACAGAGAGCTTCAAAGCTAGAAATATGGTTTAGCAGCTAAGAGCACTCTCTGCTCTTCCAGGGGTCCTCATTTTGGTTCCTAGCACACATGGCAGGCAACTTATAGTCACCAGTTCCAATGCTTCTGATGCTTTCTGGCCTCCAAGGGTACCTGTACTCAACATGCATGCACACACACACACACACACACACACACACACACACACACCTACATACCTACACATGAAATTGAAAAAAGAAGTGAGTTTAGCTTCCATGCCAGTGTACTTATGTGAACTAGATTGCATTTCTGACACTTTAATCAAAATGATTGGAAACCGCTATCCCCAAATAATGAAGCTTTTCTCTCTAATATAAATATAACTACTTAATTTCTTTGAAAAATGATAATTTACTTGTATTTTAAAACAAATTTTTAAAATTTTTCCTGGGGGTGGGGTGCAGGGGACTAGAGGAGTGCATGTGAGTGCAGTGCCCAAGGAAGTTAGACAAGAAATCATCACATTCCCTGGAGCTGGAATTGCAGGAAGTTCTGAGACAATTGACATGGGTATTGGGAACTGAATTCAGGTTCTGTGGAAAAGCACTGTGTATTCTTAATCCCTGAGCTATCTCTCCAGCCCTTTGTGTGTGTGTGTTGGTTCCTTTGAGCTGGCACTACAGGCAGTTGTGAGACAATTAATTACCTTGGGTGCTGAGGATAAGACAGGTCCTCTGGAAGAGCAGCAAGGTCTCCTAACCAGTGAGGCATTTCTTCAACCTAGAGGATCACTTCTTAATGATAAATAATTATGTCTACTTGTATTTCTCAAAACTGTGTTAAATGGAAGAGCACAATTCCCAATTTGTGTTGGAAAAGTATGCAGGAGGAAAAACAGGTTTGTGTCAGTCACTTCAACAAAGTATCATTCTGTTCCTCCCCTGAAAAAAAACTAGAAACTTCTGTGAATGCTCCTGATGTAAAAAAAATTCAATCTTTGCTACATTTGTACCACACAAGCATTAAACATAACAGTATACATAAGCAAGAAACAAGATATGTTCAATAATGGATAGGGGTTGATACTGCTATGAGCATACTTATATGTTGGAAGAGTTTATGATACAATAGGCGTGCCAATGAACAGACAGTGACTAGTATTTTCAAGCTCTATGTGAGACACAAGCCTTTCCATCTGATTTTTATAAGACTATTTAGAGGCAAATGCTAAATCTCAACTTGTTACATGGCCTTTGGTTATGGTAGATAGATTTATGTATAGAAATAGGAATATCCTGTGGACTCAGGGAAAGAGACAGAGGGATTTTTTTTTTTATTGTTGTTGTTATAAATTAAGTTACTTTTAAGTGCTTTATTGGAATCTAGTGCTTCCACAGAGCTAACGATGTGGATATACAATAAAAAAACTCTAGAAAAACTGTGGTAAGATTCCTGGGCAACGGCCTCATCTCATCCCATCAGCCAATGTGAACACAAATGCCCACCAAGTGAGCCTTGTGATTAGGAAATGACAAACATTTAATTCTGTAATGAAGCAGATGTTATTGGTGGTGCACTGATTTTCTATTAAGGCAATCTGTGGTGTCTTTCACTCTAAATAACCTAACATACCAGTAAGTCACAAAAAAATCATTATTTTTGTATATATATATACAATGTATTACTAATATACATATTAGTAAGAGTATATATATACATATACATTTATACACATACATTTATTATATATGTAAGATAAAAGATGGGAGATGTTGAGGCGATCTTCCTTACATTGTATTAAAGTGTATCTCAGTATTTTCAATTGTTAATTTTGTACCAGCAGAGAGCTAAGTACTGGCAGGATTCTGGTATTGTCATTTCTATGGTCTATGGCCAGCTTCTGATTTGTATGTTTGTCCTTCCCCACCTGCCCCAAACAGGAAGATCAGGTATTCCTCAATGCCTTAAGCAACCTAAGAGGTGTTCTAGTGTTTTCTTACTACTGATAGGTTATAATGAAGATCTGCTGGTCAATAGCTGGGGGAGGAAGTATGAGGGAAGAACTTCTTGACAGGACAGAGAGAAAGGAAGGATAAAAGCAGAGGTGGGAGCATTGAAGAGGACATGGAAGGGAACAGAAGGGAGACCAGAGAGGAGCAGAAGGAGATAAAGAGCTACCATGTGGCAGGGTGGGGGTGGGGAGGGGTGGGGGATGGGGGACATGGAAGGAAGTCAGATTAAGTTAGATGAGTCAGCAGAGAGACTTAGCAAAAGGTCTACAGTTTTAAATATAAGGGCCTATCACAAGAAATATAAAGTTATTCACTCAAGGACGTTTAAGTTGTCTGTTTCCAGACTTGCAGAATCTGTGTGACCAGATAAATAGGTCAGTTGGAGAGGACAACAGCATTTATTGAGTTTTCTCCTGTTTGTGGTTTGGCAAGCAGAGAGCAAGTCAGAAGCATAGTGATTGCTGACAAAATGTTTACAATGAAATCTTATATTATATACTGAGGGGCTATTGCTTTATATGGTTTGGGAAAAACCAGTTCATCTTCCAGGCAGTTGTTCAGCACTGACCTGCATCCTCCAGCCCCCCAAATCATTAAGCTCCGCTCTGCTTATCACAAAAATTAAGTGCAAAAAATCATAGCATAACGCTAAGAGCAAAGGCTTTATAATCAAAACAAATGCAATGTCACCTGATTGTCAGTCAACATTCACATATGATGCTAGGCATATGAATGAAATTTTCTATGAAACCTAATACAATGTATTCCAGAAATGTATTGTTAAAAAGGCTGACCCAGAGGGCCAGGAGAATGAATAGAAATCTGAAGCTGTTGGGGGTGAGGGGAGAGAGAATCTCTAGAAAGTTCCTGGGACCTGATATAGGGGAGGCTTGCAGGAGTCAACTTAAAGAGGCTACCTGCTATAGCCAGGAAAGATCCCCAGTGGAGGGATACGAACACCAACCCACCCACAAAACTCTGGACCCCCAATTTTTCCTGTCTAAAAGAAATGGAGCAGAAACCGAATGAAAGGCCAACCAATAACCAGCCCAAATTGAGACCCATCCCATGGGCAAGCACCTCCTTGATATTATTAATGATATTCTGTTATGCTTGCAGACTAGCATAACTGTCTCTTAGAGGCTCTACTGAGCAGCAGACTGAAACATGCAGATACTTACAGCCAAACATTAGATGGAGACATTTATAGAAGAGTTGAAGGAAGGATTGAAGGACCTGATGGAGATGGGAGCCCCACAAGAAGACCAACAGAGTCAACAAACCTGGACCCCCGGGGGCTCTCAGTGTCTGAGCCACCAAAGAAATAACATACACAGGCTGGAACATGGGCCCTCACATATGTGTAGCAGACAGGCTGGAACATGGCCTCAATATGTGTAGCAGACAGGCTGGAACATGGCCTCACATATGTGTAGCAGACAGGCAGCTCAGTCTTCATGGCTGCCTTGTCTGGTCTCAGTGGGAGAGGATGAAAGGATGTGCCCAATCTGGCAGAGACTTGATGTCCCAGAGTTGGCAGAATATCCAGGGAAGGACCCACCCTCTCAGAAGAGAAGGGGATGGGAAGTGGAAGGGAAGACTCTGTGAAGGAGAGACTGGGAAGGGGAGCAGTTTTTGGGATGTAAAAAAAAAAAGTTTACACACACACACACATTTATGACTTTTAACATACATGTAAGTCCCAAGAAATCTATGAAATTATTGTAATTAGACCAAATATCTGTCTTTAGAATAACTTATGAAAAGGTGAGTTTGGAGTTTGATAAGAGACATAACAAAAGGTCAGTAGTGTTATAAAAGCTGCACAAGAGTGCAAGAAATTACTGAGGAAAGTATAGAATAGGCACAAAAACTATACTGTAAGAAAACTCAAGGCTGATTATTTGAAATAGCAAAGATTATTTACTATCTACCAAAAAGAGAAACAAAACAAAACAAAACAGTTACAATTGTATTATTAGTATTAGTATTAGTATTAGTAGTAGTAGTAGTAGTAGTAGTAGTAGTAGTAGTAGTAGTAGCAGTAGTATTGGTGAGACAGGGTATCATGTAGCATAGGCTGGCTTTCAACTTTCTGTGCAGCCAAGAATGACCTTGAATTCCTGCCTACATTTCCAATATGCTGAGATTACAGGCATGGACCACCACTGCTGTCTTAAGTTCTATAAAATAGCACTAGACAAGGACTCTAAATAAAGGACAGCACACAGCATGCTGAAGAACTGGAAGACAGAGTAGTATAAATATATCAGTTCTCTAACCAATGTCCCTTTGATCACTATCCTAGCAAGTGTGTGTGCTGTCTGTGTGTCACTTGAAAATTCTAATTCATAAACATATATAAAATATAAAGGGTTAAACATTAAGTGCAATTCTGAAGAAGCCCATAACTTGAGAACATAAACTGCCCGACTTAATAATGGCTAATGGATTGGTATTGGTGCAAGAGTAGAAAATGAATCAGTGGGACAAATTAGAATTCAGAAATGGATCAGAACACACAGTGACACCTGACGTCTGACACTGCAGTGCAGTAGAGAAAGATAACAATTATTTTTTTTCAATAAATGGTACAGGGTCAATTGGATATCCATTTGGAAACAAATAAATGGTGAACCTTTTGTCTCACACCATCTACAAAATTCAATTCTAGCTGAATTGTAGATCTAGATGTGAAAGGTAAAAAAAATTAAAGCTTTTAGGAGAAAACTTAGGAGCATGTGTCATGACCTTGGAATAAGCAAGATTTTGTAAAAGGGTAAAAGATACCATGAACCATAAAAGAAATAAAAGATAAATTAGATTACATTAAAATTAAGAACTCTATTCATCAAAAGACACCATTTATAGGAAAGGAAGAGACAAGTCATGGAATAGAAAAAATAACTTACAATTCTTACTTCCAGACAAAAATTATATGCATAACATACCATACTGTATGCAATGATAATTAAAATAAACAAGTCACTGCCTGGGTGGTGGCACACACCTGGAGGAAAGGCATGAAATTGAGGCTAGCCTGAGACTTTGACTAAAGTAGAAGAAGGAAGAAGAAGAGGAGGAGGAGGAGGAGGGGGAGGAGGAGGAGGAGGAGGAGGAGGAGGAGGAGAAGAAGAGAAGAAAGGGCACAATCCAATTTTAAAAATGGATAAGACCGAATGATACTAGGCAACTGTGGCCATGGAGAAACGGGGAACTATTCAAATGTTCTTTAGAGAAGCACTGCTATGCAGCCCCTAGGATGGCTGTCTTTGTAATACAGGCAATTTCAAGTGTAGGTGACATGCAGAGCAATCATAACCAACCCATACACCTCTGGAGGAAGTGTGAACTCATTTGCCACTCTAACCCCCCTGGCAGTGTCAACTAAGCTTCATGTATACATTTGTACAAGAGCTTAACTAACCCTTTGTCTTTCTACTAAATTGGTGGGTGCTTATGCCCACCACATGCTCTGAAGGGGCCACATTGAAACATGTGGGGTCCATAGACTCAAGTGTGTAGTTCCATGCCTCCACAGAAGCAAAACCTTGACTAATTCCTATAATGCTGACCTAGTCTGAAAAAACAAATCCATAACAGCTATCTAAAGACAGTCTGCCCTTTGCAGATAGGATGAGTGCCCCCTCTATAGTTAGATGAATTAATTAATGCAACCTTGAAATTCTGTGTCCTAGTTAGGGTTACTATTGTTATGATGAAATATAAAAACAAGCTGAGGAGGAAAGGGCTTATTTGGGTTATTCTTTTACGTTTCAGTCCATCACTAAAGGAAGTCAGCAGGGCATGATCTCAAACAAGGCGGGATCATGAAGACAGGAGCTGATGCAGAGGCCATGGAGGAGTGTTGCTTACTGGCTTGCCCAGCCTGCTTTCTTAGAGAACCCAGGACCCCCAGCCCTGGAATGGCCCCACCCACAGTGGCCTGGGTCCTCCCACACAGATTACTAAGAAAATGGTCTATAGGCATATCTATGGAGGCATCTTGTCAACTGAGGCTCCCACTTTTCTGATGATCCTAGTCTATGTCAAGTTGACATAAAACTAGCCAGCACAATCTGGAAGGTTTTTGTTTTGTTTTGTTTTGTTTTGTTTCCCTTCAAATGAATTGCTTGTCATTTGTTTGTTTTATGTTTTGCTTTTGAGTCATCTGAAATCTAAGTCTTCTGTGCTATTTCGCAAATAAACTTACATTGTCAAGTATGCAAGACTTCTTTTTTTTTTTTAGATATTTTCTTCATTTACATTTCAAGTGCTATCTCATAAATCCCCTATACCCTCCCCCACCCTGCTCCCCTACCTACCCACTCCCACTACTTGGCCCTGGCATTCCCCTGTACTGGGGCATATAAACATTGCTAGACCAAGGGCCTTTTTTCCCCAATAATGGCCAACTAGGCCATCTTCTAATACATATGCAGCTAGAGACATGAGCTCTGGGGGTTCTGATTAGTTCATATTGTTGTTCCATCTATAGGGTTGCAGACCCCTACAGCTCTTGGGTATTTTCTCTAGCTCCTACATTGGGGACCCTGTGTTCTGCCTTATAGATGACTGTGAACATCCACTTCTGTATTTGTCAGGGACTTCTTAAAGACAATTTTAAAGTGATAATTATTCCCACAGTTATATATCCAACATAATGAGTACATATGCAGCTATGCACAGGATTGTTCACTGGAGATCAAGAATACATGCATCAAATGGATGGATCTGGAGGCCATCATCCTGAGTGAAGTAACCCATTCACAAAAGAACTCACGTAACATGTACTCACTGATATGTGGATATTAGCCCAGAAACCTAGACTACCCAAGATACAATTTACTAAACACATGATACTCAAGAAGAAGGAAGATCAAAATGTGGACACGTCACCCCTTCCTAGAATTAAGAACAAAGCACACATTGAAAGAGTTAAAGGGAGCATTTGTGCAGCTCAATCCAAAGGATGGAC
>LR753372.1:290481-378005 GCA_902729485.2 Mus minutoides
TCAATACAGGGGAACGCCGGGGCCAAGGGGTGGGAGCGGGTGGGTAGGGGAGCAGGGCCGGGAGGGGGGAGGATATAGGGAACTTTCTGGATAACACTTGAAATGTAAATGAAGAAAATATCTAATAAAAGTTGAAAAAAAAAAAAAGAATACATGCATCATGCAGAGAATGTCTTGCAGCAAGCTCAATGCATACATGAATGTGGTAGTCTGCTGATTCCTTGCACTGTTCTATAGGCTTGTCTATAGCCCAATCTATACTGGCACAAGTGTCCCAGTACCCCATAGCATCCATCCAGCTGGTAATAAGCCGAAATCAATCTGGCTCATGCAGAGAACAGAGCTGGGTGTGGAAGAAAAATAACCTTGTGAGAGTCCCAAATAAACAGCTCATCCAGGAAGACATTTTTGGTGGTGGGAAGGTTGGGGATGTGGATGGTAGTAGTGTGAAATGGACAGAAAGAACAGATAATCAAATTGCAGTGAGAGTAACAAGACACTTGAGCCTGTAGTAAGAGGGAGGCAGAGGAGAGTCAACCTCTTTAGACAAGGCTCTCATTTTCCTTGGATTGATGAGTAATACACTTTCAGCTGCACTCTTGCCTTCTCTAATAAGCCTCATGATTAAATTGAATAGCTAGGTACATGTCTCAAATATTTCACATATGTTAAGTCCTTCAATGATGGAAGAAAATAGCTGAAGGAGGTCGTACAACTGAAGGTTTACGGAGCTAGGACTTTTTAACTATGAATGACCCATCCAGTGATATTCAGTATTAAATGATCTATAAGCAGTAAGATGTGGGCCTGGAGAAATGGCTTAGCAGTTAAGAGTGTTCATTGCTCTTCCAGAGGACTTGAATTTAGTTCCCAGCATCCACATCAGGTGGTCCACAAACTCTGGTAACTTTAAGAAAAGGGATATGAAACCTTTTTCTGTTCTACACAGGCATCCACAGGTATATAGCATACACACACACACACACACACACACACACACACACACGCATGTGTGCACACACACAAATTTAAGATAATAATAACTGATTAATCTTTAAAATATTATGATGTGGTACCTGTATTAAAAAGAGCTATTAATATATTCAAAAGAAGCGAAATCACTATATGTAAAACCACACACAGGGGCAGAGCATGGTGGTGCATGCTTTTAATCTCATGCAAGTGAGTTCCAGGATAGCCTTAGTCTACATAGCAAGTTCCAGGACAGCCAGGTTACATAGTAAAACCCAGTTACAAACCAAACCAAACTACACCAAACCAAACCAAACTACACCAAACCAAACCAAACTACACCAAACCAAACCAAACTACACCAAACCAAACCAAACCAAACCAAACCAAACCAAACCAAACCAAACCAAACCATGAGTGGGTATAAGACTGCTATTTGGGTGTCCACTATTTGGAACCAGCTAATGTCAAGTATGCACCAGAGGATTTCAACTGAATAAGAAAAAATTAGCTCATAGGCTGCAAAATCTGGAGACATTAGTGAAGTTTCCTGACACCACACCACCAGAGCTGTTCATATTTTTTAATGTTTTTTATTAGATATTTTTTTCATTTACATTTCAAATGCTATCCCAAAAGTCCCCTATACCCCCACCCCCCGCCCTGCTCCCCTATCCACCTACTCCCACTTCTTGGCCCTGGCATTCCCCTGTACTGGGGCATATAAAGTTTGCTAGATCAAGGGGCCTCTCTTCCCAATAATGGCAGACTAAGCCATCTTCTAATACATATGCAGCTAGAGACATGAGCTCTGGGGGTTCTGATTAGTTCATATTATTGTTCCACCAATAGGGTTGCAGACCCCTTTGGCTCTTGGGTATTCTCTCTAGCTCCTACATTGGAGACCCTGTGTTCCTTCCTAGAGATGACTGTGAGCATCCACTTCTGTATTTGCCAGGCACTAACAAAGCATCACATGAGACAGCTATCATAGTAATACTTAGTAAACAAGGGATTCTGCATTCCATGGAATAACTTACTACTTATATTATTATACTTAGTGGAAGGCTAACTTGGTGACTACTTTGATTTGAGTATGCAGAGTTCCTCAAAGGATCTTGTGTTTGAACACTTGATCCTTAGCTGTATGGAGGAGGTGGCTGTGGAATCTTTTGGACATGGAGGCTAACTTTCAGTTCCAAGGATGTAAGGGTGGAGATTGAGAATTGTAGCCTCCCTTTCTCCTGAAGGGCTTCTTCATTCTTTCTTTCTCTCTCTCTTACCTTCCTTTCATTTTCCCCCTTCTCCTCTTCCTTCTCTTCCTTCTCCTCTTCCTTCTCCTCTTCCTCTTCCTCTTCCTCCTCAGTTTTTCAAGACAAGGTTTCTCTGTGTAGCCCAGGCTATGTTGTTGGAATTCCCTCTGTAGACCAGGCTGACCTAGAACTCAAAGATCAGACTGCCTCTGTCTGAGATTAAAGACCTGTGTGCCAAGACACCTGGCTGAGCTCTCTGTTTTTTTTTAAAATAACAGGCTTCCTTGTAAACTTCCATGGCCATGTATGGAGTGCCCATTGCTATGTCTTCACCACTGTGATGTACTGTATTCCCTTAAACTATGGAATGTGGATGGCTCTAGATACTAGAACTCATCTTAGCATATTCTGGTAACTTTTATATGAAACAGAGGGTCAGAAACTCTTTGTAGCCCTGTAAATTTTATAGTGGGCACACCTTCCCTTGGCTGAGCACAACATAGGAAAAGGCATCAGTTCTCTTGCTTTCCATGAAGAAGTATTAGGATTGGACCCAAGGCTTCACCATGCTAAGTGGACACTCTGCCAGCTGATCTACATATCCAGACCCTCATTATTCAAAAGTGGAAGTACTGGTAAGAATGTTCCAGTCAACAGATGGTAAGAATGTATCATCCAACAGATGTTTATTTAGAACCTAATCTCTTTAAAGGCAGGATTGTAGTATCTGAGGATCAGAGTGCTGCAAACGGAAATAACAGGCCTGCTTTATTTTATTTTTTAAAGATATATTTATTTTTATTTATATGAATACACTGTAGTTGTCTTCAGACACACACCAGAAATGTGCATTGAATCCCATTACAGATAATTGTGAGCCACCATGTGGTTGCTGGGAATTGAACTCAGGACCTCTGGAAGAGCAGTACAGTGCTCTTAACCACTGAGCCATCTTTCCAGCCCCAGGCCTGCTTTTAAAAAGACTGTAGTTTAGGGAGAGGGGGAATGGGAAGAGCAAGAAGAGAAAGAATTTAAACTTGAAAATTAAAACAAATAGGAACTTACAGAGAAGACCAAAGTTTCTAAAGAAAGGATGAAATGACACTGTTATGAGGAATCCTAGACTGGAAATGACACTGGTCTGTGGATTCAAATGGTGTGAAAGAGGCCAAAGTGAGTTAGGACAGCCTCAACAAGCATGGATACACTTGAATGTGTCAGCTACAATAGTCACTGGGAATTTGAATTCTAGTGGATGTACTGCAGAAAGACAATTATGAAGGATTATGTGTCAGATAGACCCTTGGGAGGCAGGCAGAGAGAGCAGCACGGGTGTAGGTAGATTAATTAATTTCCACTTTTTAAAAAGAATTATTTATTTATTTTGTGTATATGAGTACACTGTAGCTGTCTGTCTTCAGACACACCAGAAGAGGGCACAGGATCCCATGGCAGATGGTTGTGAGCCACTATGTGGTTGCTGAGATCTCTGACATTTAAGATGGCTGACTTCCTGGTTCTCCCTCTCAAAGACAAAATCTTGTTGGGCTTTTTCTTTTCCCTAGATGTTCAACCATTTCCCTTGGGTCTGGAGAGTAAGAACTAGTCAACTTTCCATCTCTGTCTGAGTTACCCAATTCCCTGTGATAGCCCAAACCCTGTTCATGTACCTCTGGACAACATTATCCAAAAGGTATCCTTTAGTGCCTTTAGTGGAAATGTGTAAAGTCAGCATTGAATGTGACTCTGAACACCCATTGGAAGCTCTCCTGTCTTGCATGGCTGCAGCTCCAGCAGTGTGCTCAGAGGCCAGGGAGGCATGAATATGTGAACATTACAATGGAGGCCTCATGTTTCGTCAAGATGCCTAAGTTCAAGACCTGAATATAACTCTGTCTATAGCAGTTGACATGAAGTGCTCTTAGACATCTACCCAATATTCTGTCTCAAGTCCCTCCTCTGCATATTAGAATGGTAATATCACCAAAGTACAGCAATGATGAAAACAGGGAGTAAATGTTTTCACCTATAAACTATTTTGTTCCATAAACTAGTTTGTTCATTCTAAAATATAAGTTGACATTTGTCACCAAAATTTATTTAGCCTGAACCAAATACACAAGCTGAACTCACTGTCTTCTTCAAGATCTATGACAAAGTCTGGCATGGAGGTGGAAACCTTTAACTCCAGCACTCAGAAGGCAGAGGCAGGAGGATCTTTGTGAGTTAGAGGCCAGCTTGGTCTACAGAAGGAGTCCAGGCCAGGCATGGCTGCATATAATAAGACTGTATCTTAAAAACAAAAATAGAAACAAAACCATGATATTATATAAAGATATAATCTTTCTTTATGAGCTACCGACCAAGAAAGTTGAGCAGTTTCTGATTCTGCTTTCTTTAGGAAAGAACAGACTGTAAGATTTCAGCTCTGGTACAACTCTGTTTACCAGAGGAAAAATCTCCAGAGTTCAGGGCAAGATCCCATTCAGCTTCAAGCCATTAAGACTATAAACCCAGGAGTGGCTGCTTATTCACCTAAGCATGTGTTCAGTCTGTGGCTGTTCTACATTTGTCATTCAATGTCTTCAAGTGAGAGGGAGGAAGCTACCTCAGGAATGTGCCTAGTAGAACATTGGCTAATGACCACAGCAATTCATATCTGCTCAGGAATAAGACCAACAGTGACTCAGATTTTTGGTTCATCATCTTCCTTTAAGTTCTGGTTTTCGATTTGTTTTGCTTGGAATAGGTAGGGGCTTTGTTTTTTTTTTTTTTATTTTTATATACCAGGAACTATTTTCCCAAAAGAGAATTACTGGGCCACCCATTCTGAAAGCAAAGTACAAGTATACATAACATGTTCTTTTTTGTTGATAAATGACTAAAATAAACAACAACAAACAAACTTCCACAGATGACTGAAGCCTATGGTGCACAGTGATTGACAGGTAGCCTTTTGTGGAGAGCTTTTGGGGCCTTCTAAGAATTTGGCAGAAATTTGACATTGGGCTAGGACAAGGAAATAGGCTCAAGATGAATACATCTGAGGACTGTGTTCTTCGTATCTTGATGGGTCCTTTTAAGACCCTGAACACAGTCATCATGGGACCTTTGTTTATGCCTTTTTGTTCCTTGACTACTTTGTCTTTGATCTAGAACTGACCCTATTCTTTGCATGTACCTAGAATGGTATAAAAGCAGGCTTGAGAAAAATAAACCTGCTTCAGCATCAGCACTAGCATTGGCTGGAGTCCTGTTATAATGTTTTCTAATTGTCCTTTTCTTTTCAATCTTCCCTTTCTTCCTTGAGACCCTGTTGACTGATTGAGCTGACTTGGTCAGCCTTTGGTCTGCCCATGTTTCTGTAGGATTTACAATCTAATTTCAGAACCAAATGATCAAGACTGAAAAGGCTGCCAGGGGTCCCATATCAATTATAAAAACAACTAGACTTGTTTCTTCCACCTTGGTAGAGCCTGAATCCTTAGCATGTATAGACTTGAGTCCTGGCCTCTAGCCACATCTGGGCTCTCATTTATTTCATGTATTAGCTTCCTATTGCTGGTGTAACAGCCACTACACACACATTACCTTGATACAGCTCATGTGTATCAGCCCATAGTGTTTAGAGACAAAACTAAAAACTAAGTCCCATTGGGTTGAAATCAAGATTCTGACAGGGCTCATTTCCTAAAGAAAAGCAAAGTGAGGATCAATTTTTTATTCTTTTGGCTTCTGAAACTAGTACCCTCAGATTGTGACCTACCTGTCACTATTCTTCCAGGCTTGAACTGTCTATACTTCATTTTGATTTACTCTCTCCATCTTAAAAGGGCCACTGTGGCAACCCTAAGCCTATTAGATAGTGCAGAGTTATCTCCCCCTTCCAAAATTCTTTTTTTTTCTTTTTCTTTTTCTTTTCTTTTTTTTTTTTTTGGTTTTTCGAGACAGGGTTTCTCTGTATCGCCCTGGCTGTCCTGGAACTCACTCTGTAGACCAGGCTGGCCTCGAACTCAGAAATCTGCCTGCCTCTGCCTCCCGAGTGCTGGGATTAAAGGCGTGCGCCACCACTTATTTAATCACAGCTGATAAGTTCTTTGTCGCATATAAGGCAATATTTGCTACTTCTTGGGCCTGAATATGGCCAAAATTTAGGACTCATTATTTAATTATATAAATAAAGTTGGGACTCATTATTCAGCCAATTATACATGTGGGGCTGGGTTCAAAACATTATCTTTAGCTGTGGATAAAAGGGAATCTTCCAATTAGAGGAAAGAAAAGTACTAGCTGGTTTAAATTGAGGGAGAATAATCATTTATTCTTCCTTTGTACACTCCAATGCCTTAGTCAATTCTGCACATACAAATACCAAAAATATCATTTTCCAAAATTTTCTGACATTTTGTTCTTTGTTATAGCCTCCTCCAGGTTAGCTGGTTAGAAGGTGCCTGCCATCAGGTATTCTCAGGTCTTGGCTGATGACAACAGATATGATATGTACAAGTGCTGAAAGTACTGCTAAGTAAAATGCATGGAAACAGCCCTCTGTTCCATTCTCCTCCCCTTTCTACTAGCTGGATTAACATGTTAAGGAACTGGAATCGTGGAGTTAGAGCATGAGACACAAGCCATGAGCTGAAGATCAAGGACTAAGCCTGGGTCATCCACACAGTGGAACTGTGATAGCAGCCCAGGATCCCTCATGATCCTTCTAATTTACAGACAACTGGGTTAGATAGCAGTGTTGCCTGATACTTGGGCATCTGTCTAGTAGTCAACCTTGTAACCTGACGTAGTTCTTAGTATGAAGTCCATAATGGAATAGACTAATTCCATCTACAGCTCTGTTCTTAGATGGTATTGCATCTTACATAGGTCAGTTGGCCTCTCCGAGTCTTATCTCTTTTAAGCATAAAATGGAAGTGATAATCACATGCGACTCAGATATTGAAAATATGAAGCCAGAGAGGACACATAGACCTCATCTGTGAACTCTAAGGCACTTTACAAAGAAAAGGGTTGAAAGATTAAAATGTAATTTCTCATTCTCCTCAAACACACTTGACTTTTTAACATCTTATTGTCCAAAGGCTCTGCCCATTTTCTCATTGACTTTCACTTATTGAATAAGGTCGGCAATATAATTTTAAAGATGTATGTAAGCTTTTTTTTTTCTTCAAGGACTTGATAAGGCTGTGTTTATTTCAATTGGGAAGAAAAAATCATTAATTTTTATTTTGTAGATCAGCTTTTGCAAAAACACTTGTTAATGACAAGTTCTGTTATACAACGTCATTAAACAGAGGAATAGACATTTTTCAAGCCTAAGAGAATACTGGTATTCCTCTGTGGATACAAAATTTCTGAAAAGGGAAACTGAAAGGCCACATGTTGGGTAGTATTTGGTCACAAGTGACAGGAATTCAGACTTTCTACACAGAGAGCATGAAGGTGGTGAATAGTCAGCCCTTCCAGACCAGGAGACACCCTGGACAGACCAGGAATCAAAGAGAGGAAGGACCACCTCCAAAGCATCCCCAGGTATGCATTCTGGCTCTCAGCCTTGGGTCTTCCAGCTCTGGGTTATGCCACAGCTTTTGTTCCATCTTCTTAAATAACTAACAGTGAGATTTGAAGAGTATATATAAGCAAGGCTATCTGTCCACTGGAGACAATCTTCCAAGGTCTCAGAAGCCATCACTGACCCCAGGGCTTCCTCTAAGCCCCTTTCACTTTTGTCTACTCTTTAGTCCTCCTTTTCATTCTTTGATACTTGACATGTGGGGACTGTAGATGTGGCAGAATATAATGAGCATCCAGAAATCAAAGAACACAAAATGTAACTCTCACATCTTGGCATCAACTTGTAAGTAAAGCTGGCTATTCCTTGTATGGTGAAAGCATGAAGTGAAAGATGATTTCTCTGGTGATTAACTCCCAGCCTCTGTATGTATTGAATTCACATTTTAAAACAACAGGTCATCCCTGACCAATTTTGCTGCAGGAGGATAAAAACATGGCACTTGGTAAATAGTTGTGTGGTTCAATGTTACAGTTCAGTGGTCACACAGGACTTTCTTCTGTTGCCTTTGTGTTTGGCATAGACTGGGCATCTTTTGGGAGCTATTCTAGATGTCGAGGGTTGTTCTTGTAGATGAATAACAAGTGGTATATACAAAGCCACCCAGAACACTGTAATTACAAACTGGAAGCTCATAATTGGTGCATGAACCACTTCCTTTATGAGTTACTTGGCTTTATTCACAGTTTTTCTCATTGCAAGGGCTGTGTCTCCTGGCTCTACCTTTAATAATGGTGACAGTCATAATAAGTGTAATAATGCACCATTACTTTCTAATTACAAAGAAAGTTTCCTCTCAGGAGCTCAAAGCACTCTACAGACATTATCTCATTCATGGTTCTAACTTCTGGTGCTGCTTGGCGGTCACTAACATGACCATAGTAGCCAGATGGCTATATTCTACTTCTCAATCCTCATGAAAGACAAGGGAAGCAAGAGCAATCTTTAGAATTTGCAAACTCTTGCAGAACATCAATAATGAAATTCAAAGGATCGTATGTTTGCTATATCTTGCTGAGAAAATAATTAACAAGCTTTTTGTAGTTTTTATCATAGCCTTGGGAAGGACTTCATGATCCAGCTCCTTTGAGGACAAAGTTCTTTGTACTCTGCATTATTAAGAACTCTCAAATGTAAAAAATTCACCCAAATTGAACATGCTACTAGATTTTGGCATTGTGGACCCTCGGGTATAGATCAGTCATCAAAAGCAGAGGTCAAAAATTGTAGCTCATGGGCCAAAATCATACTCAGAATGGATTCTTTTAGACAGGTGTCATGTATCCCTGGCCTTGAGTTTGATATATAACACAGAAAGACTTTGAACTTCTGACCCTCCTGTTTCTACCTATAGAGTGCTGGAATCAAAGTCATAAACCACTAAGGCCATATATTTGATGTTGAGAACAAACCCAGAGCTTCAGGCATGCTAGACAAGCATTCTGCCAACTACATTCTCAGCCTGTTTTTCCATCCTTGATAGCACACAACCTTTATATACAAATCACAGTGCAGAATCCTAGGGTTTGGCCTTCTGGGTCAGAACTATAAAAATATTTATCATTTGGTTCATTATTTAAAGGTTTGTGGACCCCAGTTTCAAAGAATAAGACCAGTGTGTGAGGGCTTATGGAGTGGAAAGTGAAGACAGTGAGATATAACATAGGGGTCTGTCCATGAGTTGCTGCTTCTTTACTGAGCCATTTAATTTCTCAGTGACATTTTTACTATTGATTTTCTAGACTTGTTCTAGAAAAGCCTATTCTGTTGGTGTCTAATATGACTGCACTGAGTGCTGTGTTTCTGTTTCCTCTTGATGTTCAGATGAGATAGTCACATTTCTGCTTGCTTGTGTCAAAGCTGCTTAAGTTTTCTGGAAAGGGATTGAGTGCAGAGTCCTGATCTTGGTGGTGTTTACCAGTCCTCACGGTGGGTGAATGTGCAGTGGGCTCTTTGGACTTAATGTTCACAGAGGGTTCTGATGCTTCTGGTCTCTTTGGTTTTGGTTTTGTTTTGGATTAAGTCAAAGATCCAAGACATTGATATTCAGATTCTTCATTGAGAGAATGTTTGATTTGCACACAGGACCAAGTGGCTGATAGAAATGGTTTTCAACATCATGAAGCAGAATTGGATTTGGTGTTTCTGAGGTTGGCATTGGTTTTTCTGGTCTCTTAGATCCCCATGCACCCATCAGGCTGACATCTTAAAATGACCATTTCCTAACTGATTTTTCCCTCTCTACTTTTAATCCCATCAAATTAAAAATTTGACAAAAATAAGATAAGACCTGGGGAACAAGGGTCAGAGAAGGTAGGACTTGATGGTAGAGTTTATACTTGGCATGTTTGAAGTCCTGGGACAGTCTTTAACACCAGCAAGTGAAAATTTAAACCACAAAGAAAAGAGCAGAGGAGAAAATAATTTAGGAATCATGCAATATTAACTATTTCAGTACTGAATCTGAGGTTGTTGCTTCTATTAAATGTATCCTAAGCGATATAGGTGATCTGTAAAACTGAATGAAGAAGGACTAGGAGGGGCACATGTTCTCAGACCATGAATGTAACACAAAGCCCTGCCTTGTCTTTTTTTTTCACAAAGAAGAAAGGATGAGGTGGCATGAGGTTGCTGGGAAGGATGTACAGCTCACAGTCATTTTATGTGACTTTGAGTATCATGTTGGCAGTAAAAGAGATTAGTCATCAGTCATGGAACCCCATAAAGCAAGACATAGAAGATGGTAAGAGATAGCCAGAGACAGAGGCAAGCTGCAACAGTAATTATTACAAGTGAAACTTAAGGTCCCATTTAAAACTTTCAGACGTGACCTTTGTGATGACACCAAAGCACAGGTAATGGGTTCATCTTCATCAAAACTAAGGACCTCTTTGAACATCAAAGGGAAATGTTAAGAAAGCAAAAAAGGACCAGTGAGATGGCTCAGTGAGTAAAAGTGTTTGTCCTGCAAGTCTGGTGACTTAAGTCCAATCCCCGGATCCAATATAAAGATGGAAAGAGAGAATCGACCCCATGAAATTGTCCTCTTGCCTCCACATGCATGCCCTTCCTCATACCCTTTTCAAATATACAATAACAATTAATAAAATAAAATTTAAAAAGACAATTTACAGGATAAAAAACACAGCCTATAAAGGGATAACCCACCAACTACAGAAATAGCAAACTAATTCAAGACTTGAATAAAAGCCAGGCATGGTAGCACATACTTGTAATTCCAGTACTTAAAGATAGGGATGGGGCAGAGGCAGGAGAATGAAAAATTTGAAGCCAGTCTGGATTACATGGAAAGCCCCTATCTCAGGAAACAAACAAGCAAATAGATGAAATCATAAGTCTGAGTAAAGGACTGAAGCAGACATTTCTGTAAAGATATACAAATGGCTAATGAGCACCTGGGAAGATGGCCAGTGTTATTATTCATTAGAAAAAGTACATCAAAACCCAAATGAGACTGATTTACTCAGGATAAAATGACAATAACCATCGTAATATGCGTTAAAAAACAAGAAGTGTCAAGGGCATACACAAATTGCCACCCTTCTAAGTTGCTGGTAAGAATGTAAAATAGGGGGCTGGAGAGATGGCTCAGTGGTGAAGAGCACTGACTGCTCTTCCAGAGGTCATGAGTTCAGTTCCCAGCAACCCCATGGTGGCTTACAACCATCTGTAATGGAATCTGATGCCCTCTTCTGGTGTGTTTGATGACAACTACAGTGTACTCATACACATTAAATAAATAAATAAATAAATAAATAAGAAAAAGATCCCATTGGGTGTTTGTTTGTTTGTTTGTTTTTAAAAAGGAATGTAAAATGGGAAGCCAATGGACCAAACAATATGGTGATTATCAAACACAAATCACAGAATCACCATTTTCTTTAGCTTTTGAAAGAGTACCTAAAATATCCAAAGTTAGGGACTTAAACAGACCATGTGACATCTTTGTTCAAAAAAGAACATTATTTAGGGTACAGTATTATTTGGGGTAGTAAAACAATTTGAATATTCATAGGCAGATGAGCAGAGTCAAGAAAATGTACTTATTCATCCATAAGAATGAACATAATATTGACAGTATGATGTGGGTGAGCCCTAAATGCATTGTGTTTAGTGTAAAGAACCAGATAGAGAAGACTAAATATTATGTGCTTTCATTTATGTGGGGTACAGAGAGTGGATAAATTCAGATACAACAGGTAGACTAGAGCATTGTCTTAGTCAGTACTCTATTGCTTTGAAAATACACCCTGACCAAGGTAACCCTCATAAGAGAAAGCATTTAATTACAGTTTCAGAGGCTTAGCCTGTTATCATCATGGAGCAGTGGGCAGGGATCATAACACCATGTAGACAGGTGCTGGAGCAGTAGTTGAGATCTATATCCTGATCCATAGGCAGAGAGAACAAGAGACTGGGCTGGACATGGTATATTTACTCTATCAAGGTCTATGGTGGTTTGACTAAGAATGGTCCCATAGGCTCATGTATTTGAATGCTTAAACACCAGGAAGTGGTACTATTTGGAAAGATTAAATGAATGATAAGGATGTGTGTCACTGAGGGTAGAATTTGAGGTTTTAAATGTCCATGCCCACCCAGAATCAATCAATCAATCAATCAATCAATCAATCTCTCTCTGCCTACAGATCATGATATAGCTCTCAACTTCAGCATCTTTCTTTATGCCACCATGCTCCCCACCATGATAATAGCAGACAAAACCTCTGAAACTGTAAACCAGCCCCTAATTAAATGTTTTCTCTCATAAGAGTGGCTTTGGTCATTGTACCTCTATACAGCAATAGAACAGTTTCTAAGACAAGGGCACATTTCTTAATCCTTCTAATCCTATTAAACAGTTCCACTCTCTGTGATGATTAAGCATTCAAATATGTAAGTCTATGGGGCTATTCTTAATCAAACTACCACACCCCGCACAGGTAGGAGAGAATGGGAATATACCAATTAAGGAAAGGGTAAGATTAAGGATGAGATGGTTACCCAACATTGTATGGGTGATTACAAATGGTTAAGATGATAAATACTTGTGTACTTTGCCTACACTTTGAAAAATTTACTCTTTAACATCCATTTTAGTACTTGATATCTGACTCTTGCTTTGGGATTGTGTTTTCATAATTTGGAAGGGGAATTTCCTCCTTGAAGACAAGAGCAAACCTGTAGATTCTGCAAGGAGGTAGAGCTTTGCTCTAGCTGTGATTTTGGCACAGGTGGACCGAGTCCATAATATCCCTGTAACAGAGAAGAACTACAATTCATCTTAATGGTGGCATGTGAACAATCACTTCCATATGGTACCTTAATGAAATGAAATTGGTTGAAGACTTCAAAGGTTAAAAATACCCAAGAGTTTCAGCCATATTTTTTCCTATTTGGATACTTTTAGTAAACAGTGTAAAATAATGCTCTTTGGCAAACAATATGAATGCTTATAAAAAATAGAGTAAAAAATCTTTTAAATTTTTTTTAGGACAAAGCCATTAACAATTTCTAATCAGAAGAGTTGAAAATAAGAACCACATTCTCAACTGAAGAAGATAGGTAGAATAAACTGAAATATTACCTCCAAATATTTATGCTTTAAGAAATAGTTGTATTTCTCTCTGTGAAACACAGACTTTTTCTTGATCAGATTCTGTACTGGATACAATCCATAGATTCTTTTATATAACACCAGGAACAATTTATGAGGCAGATGGTAGTGAACCCATTTTGTAGTCCAGGGCTTTGCTATGGTTAAAGCATGACTATCATTTAGTAGTAAATCTATGGCTGGATCATACATTCCATTTTGTAATCATCTCTTAGATTGACTCCATAAAGAAAGTCATACTCAAGTTAAATTTACATTTCTTAGTCTAACATCTCAAATAGAAGGCGGCACATTTAGTAAAGGAATCTCAATTCTTCACCACCTCTAATTCAGTCACACTGCTTGAAACAACGTTCCCTGCCTCTATTTCCCCAAGAAAACTATCATTGAGCCCCTAATTATTTCAATTGAATGCTACCTATTTCACACGAATGGTCTCTGCTGGGGGAGATTCAACCTACTTATTATTTTCCATATCACAGTTAACAAACATCCAATGTGTAGTGATACCCTGTGTAAATAGCCATATGCCAGTGTTTGCTGATAACATTACAAACATTTTTTTCTATGTTAAGTACAGTTGTAAACATTTTACAAATTAAACTAAGGCTGGGGAGGTGGCTCAGTGCATAAAAGGCTTGCTGTGTAAATGAGAGGACCTAAGTTCAGATCTCCAGAAACCACTAAAATCAGGGCATGGTAACAATTGTCTGTAATCCCAGAGCTGGGAGATAGAGACAAGTAGGTTCTGGGGCCATTGGGCTAGCCAGGCTAGAATAAACAGTGAGCACCAGGTCCAGTAAGAGACCTGTCTCAAAAATGTGGCAACCATTGAGGAAGATGCCCAGGATCTTCCTCATGTGCTGGGCATATGACTAACTCATATGCCCAGCACAGATAAGAACATTCACATAAACATGTACATACATATATATAATACACACACACACACACACACTTGCACACACGCATACACACAGACACTTAAACTAATCTATTTCAGAATTAGCAAGTTATTTTAAATTATTATACAGTATGTATTAGGGCTTCCTCATCTCATGCCGTATTTGCCAATCACATCGACTAATGTCTGGACATCTTGTCAAGAAAAATATTCTGAGATTTCCAAGTTTCCATGTGAACAGGTGCATTAGTGTTGAAAGTACCTCTCAAGTTATTTTCTAAAGGCCAGAACTGTAGAAGTATATTATTAAATCTGCTTTGAGTCCACTTTGTGCTTTTTGAGGAGACCTTGATCAGACTATAGTTATTATTCTGAGGCAAGGTTGGGAATTCTATTATACCTCTACCATGTGGGTAAAGAATTCAGGTGTGTGTGTGTGTGTGTGTGTGTGTGTATGTGTGTGTGTATAGGTGTTATTGTTGTTTTCATACTGAAGATTGAACACACACTGGCCAGGCAAGCACTCTTCCCCCGAGCCATATTCCTGGTGGAACAATCTAGAATTTGGACTAACCTTTTAATCCTACCATGTGCCTTTCAGCCTTGGGTCCCGCTGTCTGTCATGAAGGCAGCACTCACAGCAGATGGGCCTTCTATCTGGTCAGTTCTCTACAGAATCGTTGGCTTCCTCCTGTCTTTTGCCAACCCCCTGAATCCTCTTTTTACTGCCCAGCTCTGTTTGTGCCCTCACACGGTCCTGATCTTTGCCTTTCCTGCTTCAAGCTTCTGCTACCTTCTCTGCCTGGGGTTCACCTGACAAGTCAATCTTCAATCTTTTTGCATTTTACATGGCCAGGTGTTGACCATGGAATTCTGCTTTGGCTTTCTTCTAAACAAACACAGCACTACTCCTGGATTGGCAGTCCTTCAAGCAGAACATGATCAATATGATGTCAATCCTAAAGTTAACAACATGAACAAAACAATTTAGTTCAAAGCAGATACCAAGTCAATCTCCAAAGGAGATACTTGTTTTGTCAATGCAACACACACACACACACACACACACACACACACACATACACGCACACACACACACATTGTTAGGAGACTGGTTGAAAAGTAATGGATTATTGTGGACTGAGCATAGGGTTTATCCTCAGTGTCCTACGTGGTTGAGAGTCTCTGTTTCCACCATTAGTGATTGCATGCCTAATGTATACAGTCATGCTTAGTCACCATGGCTAGGTGTAATTATCAACTGTTGGGACTTAAAGAGTCTTTGTATTCAAGACCTAAAGAGTAGACTAGAGGCATCCCTGCAGCTTCTAAATATAAAGTCGGAGAAAAGCCCACCTCAGCAATGTGAAGGAGAATCCACAGGTTAGTCTAGATCAGGTCTCCTCATGACAGCAGCACTCCCATCCAGGAAATCCAGAAGCCTCGACACATTTTTAGTTTCCAGAAAATAAGAAGGGGGTGGAGCTACTGACATCTACTCTGGTAGAGACCAGAGATACCACTGAACGCTTTCCAGGAAATAGGACAGCTGCCTGAAGCAAAGGTTTGTTTAGGCCAAAGGCCAACAGTAAGGCCAAGACTAATAAACCCAACCTACAGCACATTCTGAAAGCAGGGCTGACAGGTGATCAGTGTCAAAGGCTGATGTGTGTCTGACCACACCTTCCAGGTGTAAGCTCCCTGGCCAGGTATCCAGTTTGCTACTCCTCTTTCAGTAATCTCTGATATTCAGGAAATGAATCATAATATTCTTTGTAGTATCTTTATTTACTTTTTTGTCAAAATCTTAATGTTTCTTTAAAACAACACCTCCCCACCCCAAATCATTAGTGACAACAACACAAAGTGGGTTATTGTCTCTTGACCATTAATTCCTATAAATTTAAATATTTTCATAAGGTGTAAAGTATCAAGACAAAAAACTGAGTCACTAGTTATGAAATCTAATCCTGGGCAGCTTTAGCATGGAACTATTTTTTACTTGAGGTATTTGTTTGGGAAGTTTAGAGGTGATGCCTCTTCTAGGTCACTGACACTTTGTCCCAGAATAAAGCTGATCCTGGCTTACTCACAGAGTACCAGTGCTCATGAAATCCCCAAACAGCTATAAGCCCACAGTCATCACCATAGAATGAATCATCTTGGACTAACTTGCTTCTAAACAACAGACGTCCCATGAAGATGGCCACTATATAATTTTTTTCTTGTAAATTAGTTAAAACTATAATTAGAGAATGCTATTTACCTTTTGATAGTTCTATCAACATGAAAACACTGAGTGATACATCTGTTGAAAGAATTCTATGTAAAGCAAACTATATTGGACTACAGTGGTCTTGTGCCTCAGAATTCTATTCTTTCTGTATTTTGATTTTTATAGGCTTACAATTAATAAACTCCAGGTCTTTTAGGAATTTTTGGATAGTATAAAGAGACTTTAGACTCTGAGTTTGAATTTTTAAAAACTATGAGACTTTCTTAAAATTTGAAATGTTTTATATTTTGATGTTTATATTAATGTGTGATTTTGGAAATCAACAAAAAAGGGAATATTATGGCTTAACAGTGATGTGTCTGTCAAATTAACAAGGGATCAGTGTATTTTATATTTAACTCCTTAAAAAATTAATTTTTCAAGTCATATTATTTTTGAATATGTAAAAGCAGCCCAGTGTAAGAATTTTAGTCATTTATTTAAACTAAATATGTAAATATCTCAGGGTAAGCTTCCAGTTTTATTTTAAACATGTGTATCTATATGTTACTTAAATGTATGAAAAAAGAGATAAGATGTAAGTATACAGAAGGAAAAGCACAGATTTCGTTCCTGGTAGCAGAACAGGTCATTTTAGTTTTATTCTTTATACTTTTCAATATTTTAAGCAAAACTATAATTTTTATAAGCAGAATGTATATCAGGGTTTAGACTTCACATTGCTCTGAACTATTCTTGAATGATATGGAGGAATGTGCATCTTATAAAAAATACTTTTAGGTGATTCTAAGGCATGATCCACAACTATAATTTTAGAAACATTTTCCAGCCTATTTTAAGAGTACCAATAGTACATAGCAGAATCTATTTTAATTTTTTTAACGTGGAAAAATGTACACATACAGCTTTGTTTCTAATAATAGGAACCAGAATCACAGCATCTAAACATTTAGAACCATTCTACCATTCTTTCTTAACAAAGAGTAAAGACATTCTTTATTACAGAGTGTGTTCCCTTCAAATTCATGAAGGAAGCTTTGAGCCCTAGTGTAACTGCTTTAGACACTGGACACTGGTTCCTTTGGAAGATTGTTCAGGCTAAATGGAATTCTAAGTATAGGACCTAACCAGACTGAAGTGTTGTCTTTGTCAGCATAGACAGGGTTGTCATAGGTGAATGGAAGACATTACAAAAGGAATAACTGCATACTAAGAGATGAAGTATGGCCAGAAACCAACCCTGTGGGCATCTTGACCTTGGGTTGTGTTTATGTCAACCAGGCTGTCATATTCTGTGATGATACTAATATACCTGCCTGTCTGAAAAAAAAAAGAATAGAGCAGTTACCTAGAGATAGATAATACCTATTAGTCTATTAGTGATAGTCACAGGTGTTGACACAATTATTTGTCTTTCAAAGAATATTTCTATGAGAAAGATACATTCATGAGTTTTCTCCTGTGGAGGAATTTTAAAATATAATGATGTTTTGGTTACATATTTGTATTAATATATATTAATATTCTTAATACACTTAGAATATAAGATCATCATACAAAATTAGGCATATTTGTTTATATTAACAGTGAACATAAACAGAAACAAAACCATGATTTTATAAATGGAAGAGTAACACCATTCAGAGTAATATCAAGCAGTATAAGCTGAAAATAAGGAGGTAAAAGATGTGTATACTGGAAAGTATATGGATTAGAAACATCAAAGACACAAATGGAAACATATCTTGTGCTCATTGATTGGACATGTCATTTAATGCCCATCATCACCCAAAGCGGCTCACAGTGGCAGCACAAGCTCTGTCAAAATCCCTATGATATTTTTTTACAGAAACAGAAATAAATTACAAAAGTTTTATGGAACCACAAAAGCCCATAATATCCAAACAGATTTTGAGAAAGAAAAATAGATGAAGAAATTATATGTACTGGCCTCAAAATATATTATAAAGAGATAATAACACAAACACTGGCCTGAAGTTGGACATGCAGATCAGTGAATCAGACTGGAGCCCAGAAACAAGTAATACTCACACCACTGATTGATTTTCAGCAAGGCTTCTCAAAATCCACAATGAGGAAGAATATTTCTTTAACAAGGGTATTAGGAACTGGATACTACAGACAAAAGAACAAGGTTGGACCTTTGTGAAACACCTTAAACATCAACTACAATGTATTAAAAATTTAGAAGTAAAACCTGAAGCTGTAAAACTATAAAACCCATCAGAGAAAAAAAACAAAACAAAAGAAAACAAGCAAACAAACAAACACATGGTTTTTTGAATGGAAGAGAGAAACCTATGTCAAAATGAAGTGGAAATTTCTTATTTCTTTGGAAACAGTTATGTCATTGGATGTTTTTCTGGAAGTTGTTTTGTGAGCAGATGTTTTGCTGAAGCAGACATGAGAGAGGGCATATGATATTTTGATGGAGTTGAGGCTTGAGAGGGCATGAGATGTTAAGAAAGAATATAAATATAACCCCACAGACAGTGAATGGATGCTCTTGCATTGCTACATCCTGCAATGCTTCACTGGTCTTTTCTGGTCTTCATGTCCTAGAAGAAAACGCAGCAAAGAATGTAGCATTCTGACCAAGTCTTGCTACTTCTGCTGACTCATGCCAATTCAGAGGAGCCTTGCAGTTTCTGCTGGATCGAGTTGCTGCTATTGATTTCTGTTTAGTGTTTGCTATTGGATTGAACTGCTGATATCCTAACAAAGAAGATGGAATTACCCCCAAAGAACTATTTCTAAACAGGTCCACAAACCCCTTTTCTTATTAACCTTTCTCTGCTACCTCTGCTCAGTGGGCTAGAAGGGAGGTTGAAGCATTTAAGAACCCTAGGTAAAGTAGATTTTAAAAAATCTAAGCCTACACCAAAATACAAAAGTAAACAAATCAAAGACAAACACTTAAGGTAATAAGAAAGGTTAAAGAGGAGGAGGTATTTGGAAAGCATGTGGCTGTTGAAGACTTGCTTTTCAGAGTGCATAAAAAAAACCTTTCATAACTCAAAAGCAACACATTTAGCCGTGAGTTAAGGTCTTGAGGAGCTAGACCACACACAGACAATTAACAATGAGAACCATCTCCCAGTGTCACTAGTGATCAGGATGAGGCACAAGCACACATCAGTACAATCTCTAAGATGTTCACTATCACAAAATCAATTCATGTCAAGGACTTGTGAAATTGGGACCTTTGTACACTGTTGAGGGAATTCAAAAACGGAAAATCAACATAAAAAACAGCTTGAAATGTTCTTTAAAAGTTAAAAATTAGAACTCTCATATGATCTAGAAGTTCCACTCCTGGATCTTTATAACCTCCCATATTAAAACAGTCCTGGTGTGTGTGTGTGTGTGTGTGTGGGGAGGCAACATCACTCCTCAAAGAGCCATCTATATTTCCATGCCACTACAGTGATTCTCAGCAGTTGAAAGGTGGAAGCCACCTGTGATGGCATGCATGTTTGATGAATGTGGAGGTATGCAGGAAGGAAATTCTCTAATGTGACATTAGCAAGCCTGGGAGATGGCAGTGACAAAAAGACAAACACTGTAGGGTGCTGCTTAAGTAGGATATCTAAGTTCAAGTGTGGGATGAAGTGGCATGGCAAGTTTTAGAGGCTGGAGCATGGAAAATAGTTATTAGTCAAGGAAGCTTCAGCCAAATAAGGTGCAGAGCTCTGGAGACTCATCCTGGGGCCAAGGACGTATAGCATTGAAGGTAACTGGCACTCCCAGATCTGTCAGGGACAAAGCTGAGATGGTGGGATGGTTCAGGTGACTATGGATCTAGAACTTAAAGGAGGATCCTGGGGTTCCCTTTAGACCAGAGCACAATCTTCTCAACACTTTTGACCTAGAGTAAACCCCTATGACATTTTTCCAATTACCTCATCACCAAACCATTCCAAATCCCACTGTCACCCTGAAAATCCAAACAATATCAGAAACCACAAAGCATGCCCACACAAACTCCATCCAAAAACACATGACTACTCTTCCCTTCTCATCGACTAACCTTCCAAATGATCTCAACAAGATCATCCTGGGTGCCATGAGAATGCAAGATCAACATGGTAAACCCATGAATAAAATTCAACAGTGGTCAAGAATCATAACCTGTTTTTAGCTATTTGCAGAAAATCAATTAAAATTTTCTCCAGAAGCAGACCAACCTGAATAGCCATGTTTATACATCTGTACACACCTGTAAAGTTATTTTCCCTGCCTACATTCCTAAAAAAATAACTGAGCACTGGAAGTGAATGCACACTGTCATTTCACATCGTATTAAAATTATCCTCCATAGCCTGCCCATTGGCATTAAGGAAAGTTAGTCTCAGTCTCAACTAACAAAGTTTTCACCTTTTTATCTATTAGGGCTCTCTGATTGTGGGGATCCAAGAAAGCCTTGAGTGAATGAGTAAGTTTGACAGGGGCATGCCCATGTCAAGGACCCAATGACTGAAATCATGAGAATGGAAAAACCCTCCTCTGGTTCAAGTACAAGTGTTTACAAATGACAGGCATGTTCAACAACTGGCAAGTGTAGCTTCCTCCTCCCTAATGTTTATATCCTTAGACTTCTACTGCAGAGAATTCCCAGACTAGTACTTCCTCCTCTGTGCTGTACCTATAAACATGCTGAGGTTCTCTGTTGTTGCAGAGTACACTCAGCACATCTGACTCTGGCTTTTATGAGTGTCTGATATTTCTTCTGTGTCTGCCCCTCATTTCCTCACTGCCCCAGTCAGACTTCAAAGCACCAAGCCATGTTGATGGTGGTGTCTGATGGCCACAGAGAGATCGAATAATACTATGAAACACAAGTTAACTTTCTATACTGTACTTGTCAATATTTCAGAAAACCTTACTTCCTAACAAAGGTGGATGTGATCATTGTCGTTATATGACAGTGCTTGTTACAATGGCAGACGTGAAAGCACCCCCAGGAGATGTCTCAGCCTATCTTAAAGTTTTCTCACAATCGACATGTACGGATTATTGTCCAATATTTACTCAATGTAATTAGAGTAAATATAAATTAAAAAGTAATGTAAAAAGTTTGAGTGGCCACATTTCAGTTTTTTTTTTAATCTCCTTCTGATCAGCTTCACAGAACCCAGATGTTCTGTAGACTCTGGACTTCATCTAAAAACTAGAACACTAACAAACAGGAGTGTTTGAAAAGCTGGTGTATATTATGTGCTGCCACAAGATCCATTAACACTCATGTTTTCAACAATTCCATGTGTGAAGAATTATTTTAATCTAATTTTAGAGGTTAAAAAAGCTAAACTTATTTAATCAACAATTTGTCTCAGGTCAATCAACCTGTATATGACAAATAGGAAACCGTCATTGGTAAAGATATAACCTGGGTACATCCTGCTTGCTTGTAGAACCCTGTGAAGCAGATGTCATCTCTGATACACAGGTGAAGAAATGGCCTTCATGAGTTCTGTGTTCATTCCATTTGTTTTCTAACACCTAAGCAGAAACACGCAGTAGGAGAGGGTATATAAATATGTAGGCAAATGTATCCCTCTGCCACTCATAAAGTTCTCTATGGGGAAGTACATACATATTTAATTATCTTGTGAAATTTCTTGTTTAAAACTATCTTTTTATGTATTCTTCAAGAAAAGTACATTTTCTTACATTTGTCACATATGAGAAACACAATGGGAACAGAAACATGCAAGCCCTAAGGGCCATGCTCTCTCTACCAGCCTTCTGAGGCATCTCTTTAGTGAAGAATTATAATGGTTCCATATTGATGGTGAGAGGCTGGTTGAACAGTAAACAGATCACTTTCATGCATGTTTTCTTCTTAAAGCTAATTCTGAATAAAATCACACATTACTTGTAAATTTCAAAGTGTTATTTGATTGTATCATGGCCCCCATAATGAATAAAGACCAGTGTTTAAAAGAAGAGGAATAAACCAAATAATTTCAAGGCCAAATATGTGTCACTTTTAGATTAAATTTGCAAATCTATTCATTTGGTACGCTCAGTCAGAAAGACGAAGATACAGAGTCCCCTAAATGACCTCTCCCTGAGAAATAATTAATTGGCCTAAGTGTGCTTTGTTAAAGTAAGTAAACACCCTTCATGAATATAAATTTAATGCCGTTTGAGGCAAATTGGTCTAGATATTTTTAATCCTCCCTCCTCTTTTAAGACTAGAATATTTTTTTACAAAACACTAGAAATTTTATAGCATTTAGACAAATTTTCATAAATAAAGTAAAAGGTTTCTAGAATGTGATTGTTGCTAATGGGCTTCCATTAACAACTGATACTGTGACTACAGAGTGACTCATGGGCGAGGTGCTCAGAATATTTTAGAAACGAGCAATGACTGGGGGACATATTATTTACCTCCTCCATTCACAGGAGCCATAGACAGAGCTACCAACAAAACTAGGTGTTCTGTTCCGGCAGCCACAGGACACAGAGCATTATAGTGCCCTGCAAACACCGAAGACAACAGGGAGCGGTGGTGTTTTCTCATCCTGTCCTTCCTCCCTTTTCCTGAGCAATGAAATGCAAACCTTGAAAGTCAAGGACATGTTTTCTCAGCCACAAAATCTCCAGTTTTGTTTATTTGTTTGTTTGTTGTTGTGGCTTTTTCAGTGCTGGGAATGGAACTTAAGGCTTCAATAATGCTGGGCAATTGCTCTAGCTCTAAGCCATATCCCAGCCCCAGGCTTCCAATTCCATGTGAGTGTGTGCACGTGCAAGTGAGTGCGTGCTTGTGTGTGTATGTATGTGTGTGTGTGTCTGTTACAGTGTGTGTATGTGTGTGCAAGTGTGTGTGCACTGCATTTAGAAAAGCAGCTTTTAAAATATCTTAGGCAAAAACCTAAGAGAAACAGAAAGGGAGAGAGGAAGGACTAGAAAGGGAAAGCAAAGGAAAAGGGGAGACAAATGAGGAGGAGAGAGGAGAGAGGGAGGGAGGGAGAGAGAGGAGAGAGGGAGGGAGGGAGGGAGAGGAGAGAGGGAGGGAGGGAGGGAGAGGAGAGAGGGAGGGAGGGAGAGAGAGAAAGAGAGAGAGAGAGAGAGAGAGAGAGAGAGAGAGAGAGAGAACACCTTAGCAGCTTATTCTAGAAGACAAAATGTGTGGTGATCATTTTTGCCCAAACTGTTCAAATCAAATGAACATATATCTTGAGGATGGAGAGTGGATGAGAAAGAGATGGGATAAGAGAGAGTGGAAGAGAAGGAGAGAAGGAGAGAGAGAGAAAAGGTGAGAGAGAAGGAAGGAGACTAAAGAGGGAGAGAAAAATTAATCTTAATGGAATTTATTGTATAAGGCAAACATGCTCAGAATTCTTATTTACCCAAACTGCCTAAGATGAATGAATGTACTCCTGATGAAGAAGCAGGAGATGGAGAGATGGAGAGATGCAGGGGATTGACTCTGTCCATTTTAAAGTTAATCAGCATCCATGGTGATGTATTCCTCCAAAATAATAAAATGGATTAATCAGGCGCTAAGGGAGAAAGGAGGGCAGCTATTTGTCCCCCTCCTGCGCTGGGATGAAATATACATAACGCGAGAAAGGGCACTGGCAAGTAGCCACAGGAAGAGCACCTGGAAGATTAAAGCCGAGGCCGGAACATTAACAAAGTACAGACCACACTGAATTAATGAGCACTGGAGATAGACACTCCGTGGAGTCTTAATTTATTTCCCTTTTCTAGCTCATCCTTTAAGAAAATGACAGTGTCTTCTTATCGATTTTACACTCAGAGATCAATCAGAATTGCCCTGACTCAGACAAAATTTACAGCAGTGTCTGACACCGCCTAGAGCATGTGGGCCCAAACAGACATTACAAGGAAGCAATAGATCATGTTTGTGTGTAGAGCTTGACGTGCTTAAAAATAAGCTAATCTGGGGTGGAATTTCCTTCTCTCTGACAAGCAGCTCTGCCCAGCTCTTCGGCCCCTTGTTACGAATTTCTCTCCTGGCTCCACTATTAATTATAACATGCGAAAAGGATTCATGTATTTAGGCCCTGAGGGAGGTCATCTGATCTGCAGTTTTAGATAAAATATAAACTAACAGATCACTCCTAGTTAAACAATGTGAAATGTCACTGCGAGGCACTCCATAAAAAAAGGAGCTAGAGGTGTTCCCGTCAAGAGCTATGATCAATTCTGACAAGCCAACAATATCAGGACTAAATGATGGGCCTGTGCATTCCTAAACAGCCCCCAGTGGAAACGGCTGGATCCGGAAGCTCTTTTGTGCAAGTAACTAGCTGTATTAAATGCAATAATTACAGAAAAGACACTGACTATAGCGCTCAGGCAGTTGTTGGGTAAGCCGATTGTTTCCGCACTGCTATTTATCTTGTAACAGGCCCTATGTGTCCTGTCTTGATAGGAGAGGAACGCCAGCGCAGCGTCCCCTTCCACGTGCCAGTCAAGTCTGTGGCTCCCTGGGTGACTTGGGTAGAGAGACTCGTGAAGAACAGGGAACAGAGGAAAAGCATAAAGTCAGTTGCTTGGAGAAAATGTCTTTGGTCTGAAGATCCTCCTTTGGCAAGCCTCTCTGATCTCATGAGAGGGTTCTTGTTGTCTACCCAGCCCTGCGGACACCACATTTAAGTTCCCTGTTGTTTAATGATACTGTAAGACTGTGAATTCGCTGGATTATGCCATCTAAAAGAAAACGAAGGTGGTCAGATACCAGAGTCTGCATCTGAATGAAGGAAATGATTTGAGAGACTTCTCTAAATAATCGATTGACATATTTGACCATATCACAAAAGAGTGTCAAATAATTATAACATACATGTGGAGAACAATTCATTAGTCGTTGGTGAGGGATATTGTAATGCCTGTAGTGTGATTTTTCTTAGAGAAAATATTTATTTTATTTTTATTTTATTTTATTTTTTACAAACTATTAGGACTAGTGAGATGGCTCAGTGTGTAAAAGTGCTTGCTACTAAACCCGAGAGTCTGAGTTTGATCCCTGAGACCCATGTAGTGGAAGGAGAAACCCAGTTACTGCAAGTTTTCTTCTAAAGTCCACACCCTGGTCAAGGGCATGCCACACACACAACTAAATATAATAAACATTAAAAAAAAAAAAAACTACCCAGGAAAACATATCTTGAGAATTTCAGTATTGTTAAATGGGCAAATGAACTAAACAGCCAGTTTGCCAAAGAAAGAAGTACACATGACTACAAATTCATGGGGGGAAATGTTTATTATATCTGACTATCAGGAAAATGCAAATCAAGACTATATGGAGATTTTTGTCTCACACCTGTCAGAATGACTGTCATCAAGAAAATCAGGCAGGACTGGACAGATGGCTCAGTGGCTAAGAGCACATGCTCTTGCTGAGGACTGAGTTCAGTTCCTAGCATCCACATGGTGGCTAATAACCTCTGTAACTCCAGTTCCAGTCTTCTGACTTCTGTGGGCACCAGGCATGCACATGGTACCCATACATACATGCAGGCAAAGCACTCATACACATAAATAATCTAAAAATAATGTTAAAAAAATCAAACAATAAGTGCTAGCAAGGGTGCATTGGGGATGTGGCAGGACACTTTCTGTTAGTGGGGACATAAACTAGTTGGAGAGAGTTCCTTGAAAAACTAAAACTAGAACTATCACACGATCCAGCCTTTCCCCCCTCTGAGTATGTTAGTCTACCTCAGACTAACCTGCATATCCGTGTCCATTGCTACACAATTCACAGGAACTGTGGTAGGAAGTGAGCCCAGATGTCCATCAGCAGATGAATGAGAAGGAAATGTGGCAGACACACATGGTAGAATATTATTCTGTCATAAAAAAGTAAAATTATCATTTGTAGGAAAATGGAACTGGATATCATTGAGTTAACTGAAAAAATCAGAGTAAGAAAGAAAACAATATTGCATGTTTTTTTCTCAAAGAGGGACTCTAGTGGGTTTCTCTAAGACATAGAAGATGAAGAGAGGTCTGTTTGCAAAGAGGAAGGGGATGGTGAGAATAAAGACAAGAGAAGAGGAATATTAATATATATATATATGTGTGTGTACACAGAGAGTCATAATAAGTAAAACTACTATTTCTATTTTTTCATGTTAATAGTATGTAAAGTATGTCACCAAATGTTTAAATGATATGTACAATGATTTGAAAATTTCATGATACTCTATTAAAATGTACAACTTTTATATATAATACTAAAGAAAAAAACAGATTACAAAAGCAATATTTAAGGAATAGTCTTTGTGGTGTGTGTGTGTGTGTGTGTGTGTGTGTGTGTGTGTGTGTGTGTTGGAGGGTATCATCCTGAGTGAGGTAACCCAATCACAAAAGAACTCACATAACATGTACTCACTGATATGTGGATACTAGCCCAGAAGCCTAGACTACCCAAGATACAATTTACTAAACACATGAATCTCAAGAAGAATGAAGTTCAAAATGTGGTCTCTTTGCCCCTTCCTAGAATTAAGAACAAAGCACACACTGAANTTCCCATAATCAGCCACCAAAATAAACACTATAGCATATGCCAGCAAGATAATGCTGAAAGGGACCTGATATAGCTGTCTCATGGGAGGCTATACCAGTGCCTGGCAAACACAAAAGTGGTTGCTCACAGTCAGCTACTAGTTGGAACACAGGACTCCCAAGGAAGGAGCTAGAGAAAGTACCCAAGGAGCTGAAGGGGGCTTCAACCCTATAGGTGGAAGAATAACATGAACTAACTAGTTCCCCCTGCACTCATGTCTCTAGCTGCATATATGGAAGAAGATGGCCTAGTTGGCCATCATTGGGAGGAGAGGCCTCTTGGTCATACAGACTCTATATGCCCCAGTACAGGGGAACGCCAGGGCCATTATGTGGGAGGGGGTGGGTAGGGGAGCAGGGCAGGGATGCGGGAGGGTAAGGGGAAATTTCTGGATAACATTTGAGATGTAAATGAAGAAAATATCTAATAAAGAGGAAAAAAAATACTGTACCTCAAATCATATACAAGAGTTTAAATTAAAAATTGAAAATGTAATTTAAAACTTTTTTGTGAAATTTTATGTAATTTAAAGCTATTTTCTGAAAATTTCAGGCTCTAACAGATTCTGGAGGTACAGATGAAGAAGGTATGGTCACTTCCTAAGTAAATCCTACTGAGAAAAAGATTCATCTTGACAATCATCTTAAACCTGGTTGATGATGCATATCTTTAAACCCAGTACTCAGGAAGCAGAGGCAGCACGATTCCTGTGAGTTTGAGGCCAGCCACATTTCTAGAAAAATGACAGAAAAGATCGCATTGCAATAGAACCCTAGTGATGAGCAGAAATAGTCGCTGTGATCTAGACAGAATGGGAGTAATCCTGTCAATTAGAAAAGCCAAGGCAAGACATTTCAGGAGCTATGAGAGCAAAAGCAGCCAGTGGGTTCCTAGTAGGTCAGCAACAGAGACTCTGAGTACTGTGCACGGTATGTGTGTACATGATTGTTTCCGGCTTAGCATCATCCTTTCTAGGAATGGTGGCCAGTGAAACCTGGAAGGTGGATGGACAGTGAACTGGAAAAAATCCCTGCTCCAACCTTTCTTGTGCTGCATGTAACCATATCTAGTTTAATTTTACTCAGTTTCCTGCACCATAAGGCAAAGTATGAATATACTCAGTCCATCAATGTGTGTGGGAACTAGATATGACTCAGTTTGAAGCACCTAGCATAATTTGTGAGACACTTCACTTTGGGCCCATCTGCATCTCTTCCTGAGGCTTTTCCATTTATTTAGTCTTCCTCTGAAAACATTTCTATTTATTTGTCCCACCCATCATGTCTGTTTGTACTACGGAATCAGTAGTTTTTCAATTTGACCTAAATACAACTGTTTCAGAATAAAGTTCTAGATTTTGCTCTGTTAATAGCCATTCAATGCATTCTTTTTGTGACAAGAGACAGAGGAAACAAAGCTCTTAAATGGTTTCTAAATTAAGATCCACTACCAACCTCACTTAATTTCCTTTACTGTATAAGGCTCCCTGTTCCCTATAGGTTTGTTTGCCTAATCAGCAGCTTAATTACTACTCATGGCGCAGGTAAACAACCCAAGTTGAGTCTGAAAGGCACTGATGTAGAAAAGTATTCAAGCTCACTCATTTACTGTAGCTACCCCTCCCCCAAGAGTTGCTTCATGTCTCAGCTCTTGCACTGTCTTCTTGTGATTCAACCTGGTAAGTTTCACCCCACTGTTCTGTTTGATTTTGTCCACGCTCATGCTCTTCCTCAATGTACATACTCAGAAATTACCTTAACTTGTGAAGCAGACCTTTAAAAAATGAGGAACAAAGTAACCTCTACTTAAGTATTCTTGGTAGCATTGTATTTTTATATTAAACATAGTTACAAAGTTAAATTTCATTTATATTCAAGCAAACTAGAACTTAAAAAAAATCATCAGTAATGCCAACTTTTCTATCAAAAATAATTACCTCCAAGAACGGACACAATCGGATCATTTTATGAATTAAGATTACATGTGTTTAGACACACATTTGTATGTGTGTATGTGAAATCAGAATATGAATTTATTTTGTATCCTTTTTGTATTTTTGTATTTTGTATCCTCCCTGCAAAACTTAAGTGCCTTGGAACGACTTGGTTTCCTTCCTTCTTACCATTTAGAGTAGCCCAAACAGTCTCAGGAAATCAGAAAGACAGAAGAAACAAGTGTTCACTGAGACCGCACTATATAAAACAATTGCTTTTGAGGGGAGGTAGGGTCGCATGATGGCTCAGCTAGTAGAGGCATCTATTTATTGCCAAGCTTGAAAATCTGAATTTGATCCCTGAACCTACACAATAAAGGGAGAGAATCAATTCCAAAAGTGTCCTCTGACCTCCAGAGGTGCACTCCAGTCACACAAATAAATAACTAAATAAATAAATAAATAAATAAATAAATGTAACAAGAATATTTTAAATAAAATAAAAGTATCATTTTTATACACCAAAAGTGTATGTGAACAATTTTAAAAATTACAAATTCAGCCGGGCAGTGGTGGTGCATGCCTTTAATCCCAGCTCTTGGGAGGTAGAAGCAGGCAGATTTCTGAGTTCGAGGCCAGCCTGGTCTACAGAGTGAGTTCCGGGACAGTCAAGGCTACACAGAGAAACTCTGTCTCGACCCCCCGCACCCCCCAAAAAAAGAATTACAAATTCACATAACTGTATCCAATGTCAGAAAAAATTTTATTTTGCCCAACCCTCCTCAACTTAATGTAGTTTTGGTTCATGGAAACATTATTTTGTTCTAAGAGCTTGTATTGAAATACATTTTGGCGTCAAAAACAGAAAGTGAGCTTTTGCCTGAGAGATGCATCAAGTTAAAAGACATTCAAATAAGTTCTGGGCCTGTTCTCACCCATCCTCAAGAAAGGGAGGGGAATAAGCCAGACTGAGTTTGAAGATGTGCACATCAGGTGAGAGAATGTTCTAGCTTCATTGAAAGTATGCTAAAGCAGGATGATCCAAGCCACCTAACACACAGATTGCTACAACTACATCCCAGACTCAGAAATGTCAAAGGTTCCACATTGCCTTGCTGCATGGGCCAGCAGAAAGGTAGCATGACACATGCCCTGGGGAGTGACAGAAAACTTTCATGTATCAAGTGAGCAAGACATGACAGGTGGGTCATGTGCCTGGTAACTGTCACCCTTTTAAAGGTTATATTAGCACTGAAGCTATGCATGAAGATGAGCACCCTGTATGTGTAAGTATAAGCATTACATCATTTGTCATCTTTAAAATGTGCTTGGTGATACAGATGGGACATAACGTTTTGATGAACTCACTTGGTATGATAAGGACTTCCCAACCAAAGTACTGGTTTTTTCTGAGTAGTAATTCCATTAAGGGGGGAAAAGACCTTATTTCCTTACTATCTGCTTTCAATCACACCTCAATATTATGAAACAAATTGCTCCTAACAGTGAGGCTGTCATATTCAGGAAGGAGGTGGGTACGCCCACAGATGGAAGAGATTGACACAGCTCTGGCTTCTTTTTATCAATTACATCAATCCAGAAAATACCAATGTTTTAAATGGCTCTGTAAAGTTACTACCTGAAAAACATCCTATTCACTCAAAGGACCTGGGATGTCCTTCTACAGTTTCTGTCTAAAGCTTGCCAATAAACAGGTCACCTATGCATCACCATACCTGCCTTCAAGTTGCTAGACTAAGTCACTGTCAAGGCACATAATTTTATTTACCCTTGTTATTCCTAGTTACAAGACAGATAAAAAACATCCAACTTCAGTACAAGGTATGTGCTACAATGATCAACAGGGTAAAACTTTTATATTCATTAACAATTTGAGAGTTTTCTAAGCTATCCTCCATCTTCCCAGGGTTTTATTTTAACAATTTTTAAAGTGATTAATTCAGCTAATATTTAGTGATCACCTACTGTGTGTTAGATACTGCCCAGACTTGTCCAAAATTAAGCAGACATGCCCTGTCTCTCATGCAGCTTTTGCTATACTAATAATGCCAGACCCAAAAACTTGAGGAAGATACTGGCTCATTGGTTCAGTTCTCAAGTCCTATTCCTCATCAGCAGCCCTTGGGTCAAAGCTTAAGATTCCGTTTTTTGGGTTTTTTGTTTTTGTTTTTGTTTTTCTTTTGTTTTGTTTTAAGTCAATTAGCCTTGTCGGGCATAAATGGGAGAAAAGGCTCTTGGTCCTGTAAAGGCTCAGTGCCCCAGTGTAGGGGAATTCAAGGGCAGGGAGGTGAGAATGGGTGGGTGGGTGGGTATATGGGTGGGGGTAGAACCTCATAGAAGCAGGAGGAGGGGGAAATGGGATGGGAGTTCTTGGTAGGGGGATTGGGAAAGGGGATAACATTTGAAATGTAAATAAATAAAATATCCAATTTTTTAAAAAAGGAATCAAATAAAATAGTGTATTGTACATACCAAAAAAAAAAAAAAAGTCAAATAGCTTGTAAATTCTGCCTGCTATTCTGTCCTGACAGATCTTGGAGGAGTCTGGGGGAAAGTGATAGACTGAATCACAGTTCATAAGTGGGACCACCTACCTTAGATCCTACTTTAATTGTTTTGCATAGTACAAAGATTTTTATTTGGGGACTCAATAACATTCTTTTATTTATTAGAAAATGAAAGAAACTCTCTGGATTAAAAAATATATATTATTCAGAAAAGGCTATTGAAGACAGCAGCACATCAAAGGTGTTAACCAGGTCACCTAAGGATTACTTTCAGTTCTTCCCATTCGACTGCCTAGGTATTTCCTTAGGCACTCAGAACTGGAATTGTTTTATTTTGCTTTTGAAAATTATAATCTTACAACTAGAAAAAATGTTGTCATCTAATATTCCTATTCTATATAACAGCTTTTTAAATTGTGTGATATAAACTATTACTTGGTCAAGCAGTCGATGTGGTAGTAGAATTGGCAAAGTACTGGGCCTGGGAGATAGTTGGTAGAGTGCTTGCCCAGCATGTACAAACTTACACAAAAAACTTACATGTACATAACAAACACAAACTTAGATTATGTACATTGTACATGGTGATGAAAGCTTGTAATTCCAGCACTTAGGAGACTGAAGTGGGAGGATCAGAAATCCAAAGTGATCTTCTACTACCTGGTTGAATTGGAGGCCAGCTTGGGCTGCATAAAACCCTGTCTTTAAAGATAAATAAATGAGCCAGGTGTGGTGGTACATGCCTTTAATCTCAATCATTGGAAGAAAGAAACAGGCAGGTTTCTGTGGGTTCAAGGCTAGCCTGGTATAGAATACATAGAATGTTCCAGGACAGCCAGGGCTAAATAAAAAACCCTGTAACAAAAATAAAACGAAGAATGCACCACCACTGTCTGCCCGAGATGTCATTATTATGAAATCCTGTGTCTAATCAAAGAGAAATAGAAATAAAATTCCCAGTTTAAGGGAGTCTATATTTAATGCACAGTTCTATGATTGGCTCTTGCAAGATCTGCTTGATTTCACTGTACTTAAACATAGCTTATTCTCAAACATATTTAATTAAAAAGAAAGGCTTTGACATCACCAAGAGTTTCTAGGCTCTGTAAACTCACAAACCTTCTGACTTCAGACATTTGGCTTCATAGCTATGAACATCTTCATTCCTCATCTTTAAAGAATGGTGTCTTCCTCCTAGGTTTGCTACTCAGCTGGTAATAAACCCTAAGTAAGTGGAATTTATTATCATTTCCAGTATCTCAAACATCTATGTCCTCCCTAAAATACACAAATCAAAATACAAACAAACAAACAAACAAAACAAACTCTTTAACCTCTGGATTTTTTACTCAGGTTGGCAAACCTTAATTCAAGATACCATTTTCATTTACTCTGAAATTATACAGTCTTTCTGAGGCAACATTGCCATGAAAAAAAAATGTTTATAAAGTAGAAGACGATAGCTATTTTACCATAGTTTACCTTCCTGTGGAAAAGAAATGGAAGCCCAAGTATGCTCATAAGTTTCCTATTCCCCAGTCCCATCACCGTTATCAATGGAAAATGTGTATTACATTATATAAGGTTTTTAATAACTTAATATCTGAGGGATTAGTAAGAACAGGTACAGTTAACATCCATCTAGTTTGGGGTCAATGATGCTGTTGGCCATTAAGATGAAGAAGATTTGAGAAAATAAACCATCATCACAGGTCCACAAGGGATCAACCGTAGTAACTGCAGCGCAAATGGATACGTCACACAAGCAGTTTCCTAAAATTGTGAGAAGACATAAAACTTCACATATAATATTTTCCTGTCTACAAATGGGATATTACACTAAACACACTAAGGAGATCTTATGGATGGAGATGTGACAAATTCTTACCTAAAAGATCCTTTTGCTGGCCAGATTTTCCTCCCTACTTCATTTGTCTCTTGGGTTAATCTGCAGGGTAAAATTTGACATTGATATAGGAATCAACATAGAAAGGGATGAGTGAGGGCCCTCTAGTTTCTCACGTTTCTCCAAGTTTCCCCAATATTTGATGGTCTCATATGACCCTCTAAGATAGAGCATGTGTTTAACTGCTATTTAAATCTTTGGAACTGTGGTCAAACAACAAGGTGATATGAGAACTGGGATGCTAAACAAGGATTCACCACAGCTTCTACTCAAATCAGTAGAACAAATGTCTTTCTCTACAGCCTTAAAAGTCAGTTTATTCATGCTGTAATTTCTAGGCTGGAGATGTAGCTCAGTAGCAGACCACTTCCCCTGAAATGCTTAAGGCCCCTGGGTTTCCTCACTAACTGCGGGTGTGGCATGAAGGGTGCACTTCAGGAAGTGAGTATGTACTGAATGGTAGAGCATATGCTTAGCATGTGCAAGGCCCTGGGTTTTATTCCCAGCCCTAAAACATACAAACAAAATAGTGAAATATCATTTTTATGTAGGCTCCTGGAGCAAGAACCAACCCTACTCATTCCTCCTTTACAAGTAAAAAAATATCTGACCTTTGTTTTGTTGAGACAGGGGTCTCGTTGTGTAACCTACCTGGCCTGAAACTTGCTATGTCAACTGGTTCTTCCTCCAGTTCACAGTGATCTGCCTGCCTTTGCCTCCTGAGTACTAGCATTATAACTATGTGCCAATCCACCCAGCTCTGATTATTATTTTTATTGCAATTATCTTGAAAGGGCCTTAGTCTGAAATGAGATTGTTCCAACCATCAATAAATTCTACCAAACTCTAGAGACAAGTATTTAACAAAGACAGTAAACTGGGTTAGATATTTATCATTTCTCTGCCATTCAAGAATCTCGTTTTACAGTTAGGGATGGATGGTGGACATAGATCTATCACCTCAATACTCATAAAACTGTGGCAGGAAGATTGCTGAGAGTTTGGGGGTAGCCTAGGTTACATGGAAAAATTCTCGCAATAAATATAAATATATAGATAAATAAAAAACAAAACAAAAAACACATTAAGAGTCTTTTCTTTCAGAGAAGAGGGGAGAAAAAGCAGAAATAGCTGCCAAGCTGCCAGCATGTTTGTTTAAGTGTCACCTAGGGGATTTGTCTGTAGGATACAGTCTTTGGACATCACTTACCAAGCAAAAGAAAGAAAGAAAAAAGTGAAAAGTGAAAGATTCAGTTTCCTGCTGCTGTCCATTTGTTTCCTATTAATTATGTTTTTCAAAAATCATCTATTTAGATTCTTGTGTTAACTAGCAATCTTCCACTTGCAAGAGTAACTTTTATTCACTTGATGTAACTGTCATTTCAGAGTCCTACTGCTGAATAAACTCACCCTTTCTAGAACTTTCTGATCTCTGGCTGGCTGCTTCAACTTACCTGTTCTGGCTCAAACTCCTCTCCAAGCTGACTGATTTAAACTAGCTTCTCTCAGCTTCTGATTTGAACTGCCCAGCTTGGCCTTAAACTAATTCTAGTAATCTGTGCTTATCTTCTGGCTCCTTTTTATTCTCTAGCTTCAACTGCCTTTGTTGACCTGCACTGAACTACATGAATTCACAAATGAACTTAACTCCCTTACATTGCATTCACTGCACTGACTTGCAACTCCCCGACTGAACAGAACTGGCTCTGAACTCAGAAATCTCATGAGTGCTGAGATTAAAGGCATTTATCACCATGCCTGGGTCTAACCTTCTCTTTACCTGGAACTTGCTCTGTACCAGGCTGTCCTTGAACTCAGAGATCTGCTTGCCTCTGACTCCTGGGATTACAGGTGTATATTTAAGGGCATGTCCGTATTCCAACCAAAGCAGCCATGTTGCTGGATTAAAATTCTTCTACATTCAGTCCTTAGCTCAAGCAGGACAATTAGGAAGGATTAGAGAAGCTTGGAATGTACTTCAGTTGGTAGCATATATGAAAGCTCTGAGTGCTATTCCCAGTTCAATATAAGTTGGTCACCGTACTGGTTTTAGTTAGAGTTACTATTGCTATGAAGAAACACCATGACCAAAAGCAACTTGGTCAGGAAAGGGTTTATCTGGCTTATACTGTGACATCACTGTTCATCATTGAAGAAGGCAGGACAGGAACTAAAACAAGGCATGAACCTGTAGACCATGCAGGAGCTGATGCAGAGGCCAGAAAGGGTGCTACTTATTGGCTTGCTCAATATGTTTTTCTCAATCTGTTGTTTTGTAGAACCTAAAACCATCAACCAGGCAGTGAAGTCACCCACAGTTTTTTGGGCCCTCCCCTTCAATCACTAATTAACACCCTTACAGACTTGCCTTCAGCTTGATCTTATGGAGGCATTTTCTCAATTGAGGTTCCTTTTCTGAGTACTCTAGCCTCTGTCAAGTTCACATGATCTAGTCAACCCAAGGTGTTTCCAGTGTTTGGGATGTAGAGGCAAGAGGACCAGAAGTTCAAGTCCAGCCTCCATTTTGAATTTGAGGCCAGCAATGGATAGAGAAGATTTGGCTTCAACACAAACAGAGCAAGACAGGTGGAGTAGTGATGTCTTCAGCCTGCTTCAGACCTTATCCCAGGTTCACCTCTTATGAACTGTGTGTTAGCTGACTATGTGTCACCTTTTGACCACCTTAGTATCAGCTTCAATCTCCTCATCTATAAACTGGGGAGAATCATACTACCTCCTCATAACAGTTCCAGAAGGATTAAATGACAAGAGCCACTAAAGGTCTTTTAGTGCCAGGTGCCTTGCAAGCCCTGGCTTTGTGAGCTATCATCATTAGTATTCATGTCACCATCAACAGGCTGGGTTCTGGTTCAGAAAGATAAATGGACAGTCTAGACCCGCCTTTGTGATGCCCATCTATGCTAACCCATGAGCTTTTTTTCTGTTGTGAATCACTTTGTTTCCCATGTCCCAGAAAGCAGGGTGGAGCTGGTGGTGGGGGATCATAAAAGTGGTTCCACAAAAGTGATTTAATAAATTCCACAGATAGAGAGCTTTAGAAGCCCTGCTCCCAATAACATTCTTAATATTTATTATTATTATTTAGTATCATCATCATCATCATCATCGTTATTTTCAGACATGCATACGTGAATTGGCAGGTGCCTAAGGAGGCCAGAAGAAGATGTCAGTTTCCATGGAACTGGAGTGTAAGTCAAGTGTGAACTACCCATCACGGGTGCTGGGTACCAAACTCAGATCTTCTGCAAGAGCAGTATTCTTAACCACTGAGTCATCCCTCTAGTCCCCAGTTAACATTTTAAAAAAACCCACATTTTAAAAAACCTAAACACCCCAATGAATGTCACCCTCCCATCTGTAAATATAAAACTATGTTTACAGTAGGAAATTGAATCATGTGTCTGATTGTTCCAGAAGAATCCATGCTGCTGATACAAAGTAGTAACTGTATCAGACCTCAATATCCCAGTCAAATTGGTTGTTATGAACACTTACATACGCAGTAGATAATAAATGCATTCTCTCTTTTCAAAGAGTAAGTTGCTGTGTTGTAAATAAATCATTATATTACACCAAAGGTGCTAAAATCAGCAATCACCTGATCATCACTGGCTAGCCTTGTCTGAACTACATTTTTTTTCCTAATTAAAAGAGAAAAGAATACAAGAAATCTTTGCAAACTGTCCTTCATACAATAGAGTTTCTGGCTGTAGGGGGTAGGATGATGAATCCATCTCCACTTATGGTATTAGGGAATGGCTAACTTACTTTCTCTATGTGCACTTATGAGAGATGATATAATTTTCTAAGTCACCTTAAAATACATAAACAGGAAGCAACTTGCTGCACCAGTTTCCCTGGAATTAACAGAAATGAGAACATCAAAGAATAATATTAAAGGGACATTTTTTTTAATGTCTTCATTCTCTTTCGCGTTCTTGCCACATATCTGTTGACATAGATATGTTGATACAATATAGAGACCCTTATTTTGTTGAGCTTCGGCATCTGTGTTTGGAATATAAGACCTTAAAAAGTTACCATTTCTTAGCATGCTTACCACTGTCTCTAATAAAATTAAGCTTGTTTCCCTAGTCTGTCTATCAATTCGAGGCTGCTTTTAAAATGTAGAGTGACCATAATACTAGCAATGTGAATTTTATTTAAATTGATTTCGTATCTTCATCACCACTCCTTAAAATGAATCTTATTACTAGAGATAATGTATGTGTCAAAAAAGAAGCCTCAAATGCACTTCCTGTGCTCTTGACAGGGTGACAAAATATTTCTCCTATCCTTTCCTAATTGAGCCGCAGTACAAAGGAGGACATTACAATAATATTAATAATAGTTACATGGATATTTGTAGGTACTGTGTAACCCTTCAGTCCATTTTCCCAGACAATGGTGACTACAAAGAGGCTTCAAAATAGAACATTGCACAATATGAATGCCACTTTTTTCTATCTTACATTTTAAAAACATCATTGAAATCAGAAAGTTCATTTACAAAGGACTGGCAGTTGCAATCACAGCAATAATGTAGTGCTGAGAAAAAAAGGGTAATTGGTTTGGTAAAGATCGCTTTCCATTACACCATAAAGCACTACACAATAGGAAAGGTCGCCAATTAAGCAATCATGAATACCAAGTACTGAAGCTGATGAAAATAGGGCAGTGGTTTAAATAGATTTGCAAGCAATTTACCTTTTCACAATGTTGGCAATCTGATGCAATTTGCTTGCAATTTTGTCTGCTTTCAGTAGCACTCGAAGCTGACACTACACAGACCAAATGGCAAAGAGGCCCTGCATAGAAAATGTAAAACTATCTTGGCTGCATCAGGAAACCAGAATGGTGGTTCATCAGGAAAATTACAACAATTAACATAAGTGCTGCAAAAATCAACACTTTAAATGTCACACTCACTAGTCTGTCCAAAGACTGTAAAAGTACCATCCCCATTGCTGGACTAACAGTAAATATGAAGCAATCACCAGCAAACCTTGGGCTGATGGCTTTACAATTGATGTGACATTCTCTGGGTGATAAAATAGCCTCTCATTTTACAAAAGTAAGTATTTTTCTTTTTTAGACTTAACCTGAATTATGTCAACACAAAATTTACGTTTAATTTTTTTTCCAACTTTTTCGACAAAGCCATTTCATGCCATGTGGTGGGTGTAGTTGGTCTTGACATTTAAAAAATAACTTTATATTTCAGAGAATTAGAGCCAAGTTGATAAAAAATAATCCCTCCTCAAATATTGATCTGAGGCTTTCAAATGTAAATCATGGCTCAGATTTATGTGGAAAGCCATTACAGAGGGTGAAGTACAGTGTGTCTGACCAGAACCTACTTTATTATCTTACAGAGGGCTCCAAAAAGCTTCCTTGGAGATTCCCTGGAGGACTGGCTGGAATTACAGATGCCATCAGATGTCTACAGCAATGTATTCCCAGCTAAAAGTTAGACAACTTGAAAATAATTGATAACTTCTGCTTTGGCACCTATGTGAAGCTATAAATTTTGATAGGCTTTGGGGAGAATTGACTTATAGTGTAACCCTGATGATTTCTCAGCAAGCTGGGAGGATCTCTCATGGTAAGAGAACAAGAGCAGAATATCAGAAAAATCTAAGTTTAATTTTCATATCAATATTGGCTGACACAGAGAGTTATTTCACAGTTGTATCTAAGAAGAGTCATCTTTCTATTCTGTGTGAATTGTTTCATCTTTGGGCATAAGGATAGTATAACATTTTGACCCTCACTACCACTTTTGCTTTTCCTGAATTCACATGCTTTAATTCACACACCAATAAAGAAATGACAGAATCAGGTTTGAAGTGATGGGAGGTAGCATGTTCACAGTAACAATGAAACAAGTTTTATTATGAGAATGTTGGTGAAGAGTCCACTATGGAAGATGAACTCCTTCCCATGTTTACTACCCAACATGAATTGCTTTTGTTCCTTCTGCAGAGAACTGTTTGAGAACTCAGGATATCTTTAACTATGGGACCTAACAGATTGTGTTGACATGTGATTCCAGTCTCTTTCCTCAGATGAACTCTCCTGGCAGTGAGTGTCATGTAGTCAGGAGTTTCAGTCCCCAATACTTTTATCAGTATTTATTATTATGCAATATTATTAACTCCAAGGCAAAGTTGTATCAAGTACCTCTTTCTCAGGTTCACTCAATGAATACCTGTAAGCAGCATTCAATTAAGATAAGTCTGTAGGGTGGTCATCCACACTACCCACTGAAAGCCATTTCCAGACAATGAAGATACTGACCAGAGAACTGAGGTCCAATATGAGCTATGTTTGCCTTCTGGGAAGAAGTTCATTGCATACCTGAAAACAGGGGGCTTAGCATCTGTGGAGCTAACTGAACAGTTGTCTTGAAGCATTCTCATTTTCTACAATATGAAGCTTCCAGGGGGAACGAGTTCTTCTTGTTTTTAGATAGCCTATATGCACTTGCCCTCTGAAGGAATGTGTATATCTGTTGCTTGCAGTGGAAGACTCAGAGAGTAAAGTCACCACAGGAAAGGTTTGACCTTCAGCTGCTATCTACTGCACGACAGGGGTGATTCTTTGGAAGTTTGGCATCAGCAGGACCAAGGTAAATTATAGGCTTGAAATAGCAATAAGGAATTTGCCATATCACCAATAAAATGCTGAAAGTTTATAATATTGCTTCCAGAGAAGCAAACATTGAGAAGAATTCTCTCTCTCTCTTTCACCTTCTTTCCCTCCCTCCCTCCATCTCTTTTTGTGTATGTGTGTATGTGTGTATGTGTGTGTGTGTGTGTGTGTGTGTGTGTGTGTGTGTGTGTTGACTCAGGATGTTTAAGGGAGTGGTATAGAAGAAAATAGGCAGAACCCTCTCATTAATTTTGGTAAATATAATGACCTGTGGGATTTTTTTTCTCAGCTGCTGATTGGTACCACCGAAAACAATTATTACTGGTTAATTTCGCTGCTGGCATAGTACATAGTAAATATTTTTGTTCTATCACTCTTTATTAACTGCAAAAAAGACCCTTTTGATTTTATTAATCAAATTTGTCAAAGCCACACACAGCTACTATATAACTCTAAAGCATAGAGTGTCTGAACCATCAGTGCAATTTCAATGTCAGTTACAGCTCATAGGGTTGACTCCAAAGATAAAAATGTAGTGGAATCCAGAACTCAGACTTGGAGTTAAATGAAAAAGTTACCAAAGAGGAAATTTCAGAGTCTGTATTAGTTTGGGTTGACATCTATACTCAATCTAGCTACTTTCTAATTCAATATAAGAATGTGGGTAAAAGTTGAATAGATCATTACAAAGCTACTCAATTAGACTTACTCCAACTGTCTGCCTGTCCACCCCCAATAGCCACTCTGGAGGTTACTATTTATCCAAATAAATGTTTTCAATTTTTAAAGAATCTCAAGAAAACAGTGAAATGAAAGCATTTTTTAGTGAGCATTTAAAGTATGAATATAAGATTTACCTGAGTGGCAGCTGTGAAGTCCCTTGGGTTAGATAACATCGAATGGAGTTTTACCCTATTCACTATGCAGCTTTAGGGAAATCTCCTCATCTCTATACCCAAATTTTTCTTTTGGAAAGTGAAGACAGAAATCTTACAGGAATCTGGGCTGGGTGCATGGATAGCCTTGAATTAGAAATGGCACATATCAGATGTTTAAATAGAGAGCAAAGGCTGTAGCCATGCTGGCTATTTTAGCTGTGAGTGATGACGGTTGGGAAGCCTACTCTGGTAAGCATCCAAAAGTCAGGTTTGTTGGTTTGTTTTCTTTCTGGTTTTCAAATGTTTGCAGTGTATCCAGAGCTAAAAATGGAAAATAGTTACTAGCTTTGAGTGAGATAACCTGAACTGAAACATTTGAACTGTGCTATTAAATTGAAGATACATTTAACATAATCAACAACAACAAAAAGTTTCCTAGAGAGTACTTTTCACATTACAACGTAATTTTTTTGGTGATTATACTGACCACATAAGACCTTTCCCCACATATTGACTATGTGTTCCCTTACATCTATCTGCCTTAAAAATGCTATCTATGGCTGTCCTAATTTGTGTAATCAGAGTCTGGTGTTCACACATGATAAAAATCAACTATCAGTGTAATCTCAGAATGTGTCCTATTGTTATCAATGAATGACTAGGCTACAAAACAGTTTTGAAGCCGAACAATTTGAATTCCAAAGGCTTGGCATGTTCTTGGCAAATGGGGCTTAGAATTTCTCTCAAATCTATAGAATTGAGTTGATTCCAGTTCTTGTGATGTTTCCTGTATTGACAGTTCTGATAGCCTAGGACCTAATACAGAAGACCTGGATTAGTAATTGTGAAAGGAGCAAGAGCTCAGAACTCATGGTCCAGGCTGTCCAAGTAGGAATTCAGTGCAAATCTAGATCCAGGTCAAGCTGGATCAAGAGACCACAGAGATCTCTGTCAGAGATCATGGATGTGGTAATGCCATTGAGAGGGGGAAGGATATGCTTCTGTGAATGGTGAACTTTTATAAGCACATTTCTTTAAACCAATCTCTCGTGGTCCCCATAGCCTACAATAGCTTCTCTAGGCAAGGTGACTATTGTTTCTCATGACTCATTGGAACTTAGTTAGAGTGGATGCATTTCCCTGAAGGTCTGTGACTACTTGTGAATCCCTGAGACATTGCTACACAATATCTACACACCAAACATATATTAAGTCCCTGATATGGACATTGCCTGTGGGGGACATGTACACAATCCGTGGTCTTCATCTCTAGTGAGCAAATAGAATAGAGTAAGAGATCAGGACACCCTATTGTAATTGAATATGTAAATATAAGCATGGAAATTATAGGTGCCAAGAAAATGAAGGTGTCAAGGTTGATGAGTAGATATTTGTGATGCCTGTGAATCTGTAGTCCAGAGTATAGTGTTTCAATAAACATTGCCCTTTCCTTCAAGCAAGGCTGATAAGGACATCAAGGAGCTGGTGCTTGAGACCATACTTATACATTTCCCTAGTTCTGTTTTAGATGGGTGGGAGAAACACTTCAATGTAGACGAACAAAAAAGGAAGAAAAAAATGAAAGAGGGGAGGTGGGAACCCAGCTTACTCAGGGCCAGCAAACTCAAGTCTAGTTGCTATTGGAGACTATTCAGCATTTAACGTGGGAGCCTGTCTGGTTTTAGACTCCTTGGTGCTGTGAATAAGAGAGTTTCCTCAGTTAGAACTACACATAGCCTTTCACACTATGCCCTCCATTTCTGGATGTTAGCATGTATTGTAATTCTCCTTCAGGTATGCTTAAGACAAGATGAGTCTATACTCTTGAAAGGACAAGCTGAAGTCAGAATGGTGTAATTTTCATTCCCATTGAGGCCCCAATCACACTCTAATGGGACCCAGTGATATCATCTTTATGACCTTAGTGTTCCAGGCTGAACTTGAACACAGCCCCAGGCTACCCAGCTCTTGAATATAAGGCAGTTATGAGCAAATGAGGATGTCGCTTACCAGAGGATGCTTCAGACTCTACTTTTCAGTTCACTGGAAGGGTAGAGTTCAAGCAGGAAGTTACAGTCTGTGCCTGTTTGTTCATTAGTGAAAGTTTGTGTTTGTATTAGAAATCTTTGTATACACTGAGCTAATAAACCTGATACCATCACATCTTGTTGTCCTGTGTGGAAGGCTATAGTCACTTTTCTGTTGTGGAAGTTCCACTTACATAATACTCAGTCCTTTCTCTACCTGCCCAGTGCTCTATTTAATACCTAACCATACATCATCATGTCCACAAGCACCCCATAGTGTCTCTCACTGCACTTGGGATCTATTGCTATTTGAAGGAAGTGCAACAAAGGCCAAATCTTGCTTCCTAAGCTTTGGATGCTTTGTAGTCGCCACAGAATGGTGACTTTAGGCTTCGAAGAGTCTTTCCAAGGGAGGCCTTGGGGCAAAGATGATCAAATGTCACAGACCAAGCCTGTCTAACAGCCACCTTGCCATGGGAGCTACTTTATCTCCTGGATCCTAAGTTTGGTGGGAATAAAAATATTGCACAGATGGGCCTATAACTGACCGTAGCCTGCCCCATTGTATGCCCAACCATCTCTAATTACAGCAACACATGAAAGGAAGAGATTTGAAAGGGCAGGTGACGGGAGAGGAGAGGAACCTGTTTGACTTAAACAGCACAGGATCCCTCACCATCAGGCCTGATGTACATCAGCCTGACAGCTAATTAGGGTAGACATGAATTTTTCCAATGTAACAGATGTTCGCTAATCAGGCCAGATTTGGAACCCTTGCGCCAGCAACATTTCATGCACAATTTAACTATCTAAAAGGAATAAACTACTTAATGCATTGTGCTGAAGGCACAGCTGTTTCACAATCAGAAAATTTGCTGTCAAAGATGTTCTCTTTAAAACTGACATGTTTTTATATAACTCTGATGGGGTGTTTATAATGTATTAATAGTTGTCAGCAAGAGCTGCTGTCATCCTCAAGGAGTAAAATATTTCTGAAGGTATATTAAAATGAACAGACTCCTTTCTCTTCCCCCAAAATCCATTCAGATAATTTAACTAGGTTGAATGTGGTCTGCTGGGTTCCAGGGTGTATTTGAAACAAAGAACACCAATGTATGCGGTCATTGTGTTCTAAAATTAAGACAGAACCCACGCTCATGCCTTGCTTTTGGCTTTAGTGATTTAAAATAATTATAATTCTACATTTGGTAGTAAAGGTGGATTTAAAAAAAAATCATTCTACTTTTTGTAGAAACTCACTGGACAGATAGCATTTCCACACCAAAAGTGTTTTATTGAGGGAAATGAGGGCTTGCTCTTTACAAGCATGCACCAACGCAGCAATGTACAGAAATGCTTCTCTCTCTCCCTCTCTTTCTCTCTTCCTCTGCTCTCCCTTGTAATTCAGTTACTAATCGACCCTCAATTATTACAAACCCCTGATAAATATAAACTTGAAAATTTTCGTATTGTCTTTTTAAAAGGCAGTTTAGTCTTGGTTTTTTTTTTGTTGTTGTTGTTATTTATACTTTTAAGTAGTGAAACAAAACACTAATCAAGTGCTTATCAAAAAAGTTCACATCTTCTTAAAGTCTGAATGTGGAAGTCTTTGAGTAGACATCATATACTGTGGGCCAGTAACTTAAGGTCATGCAACTAAAAACAGGTTGTGGGGCTATAGTGATCTGCACTGCCTATAAAATTTAGTAATTTGCTTATTTTAGTAACACAATTTATCAGTTTTTTCACTATCCTATAAAGCATACTTGTGCACTTTATTTTCAAGCAATCATGTTAAAAGTGTCATGAATTATGCTTTATTTGACAAGAGAGCCGACATCGATGGTTTATGTAGTTTCTATGGAGACTGGATTTCTATGACCCTCTTTTTTATGCAAAGGCCCCCTTGCACTTGTGACTTGTAAGGGCAGCTATGTTGAACTGATTGGATCAGTAGCTCAGATCTGACAGATTCAAAAATGAGGTCTTTAAATTCCAGTCTCAATTGAGGAACCATCCTCAGGGTTGATAAGGGAGTGCAGGATTTTCTATGATTCAAGAGCATTCTGTTACATTTTTTTCTTGATAGAATGAATTTTTCACTAAAAACTATTTGCAGATCAACCATATACAATGTCACACTTTTAAAGGATTCCTTGCCACACCTGGAAAGTATTTCCTATCTGTGTTCCAAAGCAGATCAGTACTGAGAGTTGTTCAAAACAAATTAAAAAGACTGAAAATACAATATGTTGATTGTACTACACTCCCTGGAGATATTCTGTGTAAACATGCTTCCTACCATCATTCTTATGAGTGTCTTAAAGATACATATCTGAGTATTCAAGACAATTTCTTAGTCACCAGTAATTTTGTTTTGTTTTGTTTTAATATGGGGCATGTTATGAGCTATCTTAGAGTTACAATTGCTGTGATGAAACACCATGAATAAAAACCAACTTGGGGAGGAAAGGGTTTATTTCAGTCACAGTTCCATGAAACAGTTCATCATCAAAAGCAGTGAAAGCAGGAACTCAAGCAGGGCAGAAACTGGAGGCAGGAGTGGATGCAGGGTCCATGGAGGATGCTGCTTACTGGCTTGCTCTCCATGTCTTGTTCAGTCTGTTTTAATAGAATCCAGAACTACCAACCCAGTAGTGATCAAAATTAAGAACCCCATCAATCAAAATTAAGAAAATGCCCTACAGGCGACCTACAGCCCCATCCCATGGAGATACTTTTTCTGCTTTGATGCTCCCTCTTTTCTGATGCCTCTAGCTACTGTCAAGTTGACATAAAACCAGTGAGGACGAGCTGAGACTGCAACTAGGCTTTAAAAACCTCACACGAATCATAGGAACACTTGCTTCCTCTTTGATGATTCAGCTGAAATATGTGTATGTTATAGGATAATGCAAAAAATTTAAAGATCTACAGATTTAGATTTCCATTTAAGGGAAATTTGGCATCATTTCCTATCATCTAGGAAAGGTTCCTTGCCTGGTCCTTCCACCTCCATGTGTGCTTCCATTGTCTTCCCTGGCTCTCTGTGATTTCACCTATGGTACTCTGTTCCCTGAAGCAGGAGCATAATATCTTTGTACTTATCATTCCTGATTCACTTTTCTAGACATAGATTTTTTTCCTTCTTGTTTCATCTGACTTCTCTTTGCTTGAGTCAGCCTAATTGGAGTTTACTTATTGATATCTCCCTGGAAACCCTGATCCATGCTACCACTCCTCCAGCTCTCACTGTGACCTCTACTTATTTTCTTATTGTCTATATAATATATACAATTATAATATATAATATAACATTATATTATAAACTATATATAATACATCATTAACATATCATATACACACACACACATGCACACACACACTCATATTTTGCTCTCCATTTTTGGCTACCCACTTCAAACCATATCTAGACTTAGTTTCTGTGTATAGTAACTACTAGCCCCATATGTTACTATTTGCATCTATATTAGGTAAATTTTAAATGAGATATAATATCAAATGCTATTGTTAAATTTTTCTCACTAGCTCAGATACAGAATGTTTTTATAGAGAAAGTTATGATCTACAAGAAACCAAAAGAAAATCTTGACATATCTGTACTTCTAGGGTCTAGACTAGCAAGTTGCCTGTCACAACTTTGTTTATTCAGTGCATAGATGGATGGATTGGTGGGTATACAGACTATTATTTATATATAATTACTGAAGAGTATAAGGATCTCTCCAGAACCAAAGGAAGTGTAGGGTGTAGATCACTGGTACTGAGATGCCAAAATTCAATTTCAAGTCCATATTCTGATAGTAATTAGTTCTCCATTCTCTGTTTACTTTTTATCTCAACCTCTAAGGCTCCCATCTCTCTCATGTTCAAGATAGAAGAAGAGAACAGACATCACAGGATTGTTCTAAGGACCAGTGACTTGTGGATGGTGGGCGTGTAGTTGGTCTGCACTTAGTGAAGGCTCCCATTATAACCTAACTGATAAGTTAATGACATGGTAACACCACAGACACAATATCCCAGGAGGCCATGTTCAAGATGTATTTGGATAAAATGTATCCATGTTCTTCTGAATGCTTTAATTACCTCAGGCTTACTTACAATATCTAACACACCCCAAATGCTGTGCTAACAAATGTTATGTTGTTTGTTTAAAGGGAAATAATTACAAGAAAAAAGTCTCTGCTGTTCAATACTGATTTCCATTTTTCAAGTATTTTCCTTCTTTCTTCATTTGGTTGAATTTATGGCTGCAAAGCCCATGGTTATGGAAGGCACATTTCATTTAAGGGACATCATTGAAGAGTTTTCTATAGGATACCTGCACATGAGAATATTAGGCCAAAGATCCTGAAGAGTAAAGCTTAACCTCTGTGACACTTTATGGACAGTACAATAGGATAATACATTTTTTTTTTAAATTAATGCTTTGCCATCATTTCTCAAAAAAGCCTTGGAAAAGAGCTTCAGAGCTTCAGACTTGCCACTTCTGACCTGCTTTCTTCAGAGCAAGCTTTGCAAGCCAGCTTTCCACACGAATAACATCTCACACATGTATCTGCAACTTATCGTTATCCCTTCATTGTTCTCTCTCTTTCTCTCTCTCTCTCTCCTCCACTAGCATACAGTGATTATACATATTAAAATAAGTATCCCTGTTTAAATGAAGCAGAAGGTTGGCCAGAGACAATGATAAACAGAACTTAAGACTAGGCTAGGGTCTCTGCTGGTTTCTGTGACCCTAGTAACTCTCTCCAAAGCTCCCAGTCTTAGCTTCCCAGGTTACAAATAAGAAATCACACGTTGTCTCTGTAACTCCTTACATGGGTGTTTTGTTCCCCCCTTCTAAGATGGATAGAAGTATCTATACTATGGTCTTCCTTCTTCTTGAGCTTCATGTGGTTTGTGAATTGTATTTTGGGTATTAACAAAACATCCATATAACGAGTTGCAGAGACAAAGTATGGAGTACAGACTGAAGAAATGACCATCTAGAGACTGACTCACCTGGGGACCTATCCCATTTACAATCACCAAACCCAGACACTATTGTGGATGCCAACAAGTGCTTGGTGACAGGAGCCTGATATAGCTCTCTCCTGAGAGGCTCTGCCAGTGCCTCACAAACACAGAAGTGGATGCTCACAGCCATCCATTGGACTGAGCACAGGGTCCCAAATGAAGGAGCTAGAAAAAGGATCCGAGCAAGGAGCTGAAGGGATTTGCAGCCCCATAGGAGGAACAATATGAACTAGCCAGTATACCCAGAGCTCCCAGGGGGACTAAACCACCAACCAAAGAGCACACATGGTGGGACTTATGGCTCCAGCTGCATATGCAGCAGAAGATGGACTATTTGGTCATCAATGGGAGTAGAGGCCATTTGTCCTATGAAGGCTCTATGCTCCAGTGTGGGGGAATGCCAGGGCCAGGAATTGGGAGTGGGTGGGTAGGTGAGCAGGGGGAGGGGAGGAGAGGGGAAACCAGAAAAGGGGATAACATTTGAAATTTAAATAAAGAAAATATCCAATAATAATAATTAAAAAATCACATTGCAACTCAAGGGCTTTAGTCCTACTTCTGTGGGAGGGTCTTTGGGATAAGACCCTTAGTTAAATCAGGTGGAACAGCTTTTGTCATTTGCATGTTCCTGGAAGGTATGTGGTCTGCAGGTGTGCAAAGTTTATCTGTCAGAAAAATCCTCAAAAATAGGGTTGCTAGATCAAAGGAGATAGGCATTCATTGCTTTCAGTGATAATGGTTTCCTAGACTTTCCTTATATGTGCATCCATTTATACCATCATCAATTGCATAGCAAATTACCTGCTTTCCACAGGCTTCTGAAGAAAATGTATATGCATTTTTATATTTGGGTAAAATCTGAGATTTTAATAGTATACTTTGAACTGGGATATTTTGTTAAAATTTTATATTTCACTTATGCCAAGGTTCTGTTTTAAATCTAGGATGCACTCATTTTCTATTTACTATTTTCAAGTTTTCACTATTAGTTTTAGTGTTTTAATTATTTTTAGAGTATTTTGACCTGTTGGGACATCTGATTGACATGCAATCATTTTTCCAGTTTATTACTTTTCTCTGGACTTGCTTCCAGGTTTTGTTTCCATACTGAGGTTCAAAACATTATTTTTCTTTAAATTTATTCCAATTAGCTATAATGGTCTTTGATTTTTATTTTTTAATTACAGAGGTCTTTACACAATACAGTCTAAAATGTAGCTTTAGTTTTTAAATCTTTGAATGTACAATGTGAAAAAATAAACTTTTTTCACAATAAACTAGGTCACGACGGCTTTGGGACCCATTCCCCCAGCTCTCTGCACCTGCGCACTGACTTGAGGTCCCACTTGATCACTTGCACACTGACTTGAGATCCCACTCTATCAGTTCTAGGACCATAAGCATCCAGGAAGACTTTCACTTTTATCAGTTGGTGTAAACTTTTGGATTTTAGCCAGAACTTTTTGCCCTTTTTCAAATCATCTGCATTCCACTTTTATTTTTGATATTGAAATACATTTTATTAATAAAGGATGTTGAAATGAGCATATCTATTTAAATACAAAACACTTCTCAACTTGACAATCATTATATTAAAACTGATTTGCCAATCTTATTCACAAGTGTCATAGTTTATAGATTACTTAAGTAATTACTTCCCTCTGTTTATTCCTCCTCTTCCTCCCATTGCATGGCTTATGCCTCTTTGTAGGTTAAACTGATGACCATAAGAACACCATGTCTCAAGGTCATCTGAAGTCTTATTCTTCTGAAAGGCTTCAGCTGTCCTCTACTGGTATCTGCAGAGGAGCTGGAAGGAGGATCTTGGCTGGTTAAGGTAAGATCTGATTCATCAGATGCTTGGAAGGTTCCTCTTCCTGCTGGCTATTGATTTCTAGGCCTGCCTCTTAAGTAATACCTTCAGACTCCACCTCCACAAACACTTCATCTCCTTGTCACCTGCTGCTGTTTCATTTGTTGTGGATAAAGTGCCTGCAGACATTGTCACCATCAGAACAGAATGAGAGGCATGTTCTGAAGCATCAGAGGTGGCACTCTCAGTAAACACAGTCACGGGCTGCTACTTGGAGAGGCATAGTGGGAAAGCTGTGGCCACCAGACTCCTCTTCATGAGCCAGAAAGAGGGGTGTTTCATACATTCTCAAACCTCCTTGAGAAGCAAGTTGACCAAGATCAGAGTGACTGGAACTTGTCTGTGGCATGTCTTCAGGTAGCCCAAACTTGAATCTAGGAACACTGGCAGCAAACCCATTGGTGCAATGTGGCATCCCAAGAGTAAGGGTTCTGTATTCATCATCAACTTTTTTTTTTCCTGCATGCCACCTATTCCTTGAGTCAACTGAAGACCAGGCCCCACAGAGTGCCTTTGGGTCATCTGAATTCTCTGAATTGGTGGTCCCAACTCCTGAGGTGGGACGTGAATGGTCAGGCATGGAGGAAGAGAATGTGGTGGGTGCCTTGGTAACTGTGGTGTTTGTGGAGTCTAAGTTATCCAAACTGCAGAACATTCTGGTCACCCTGAGACTGATATATGTACTTTTATTCTGCTTTGTCTTGTTCCTTTTTGTAAAGGTTGATCTGACTACTAGACACATAGAACCATAACACTTCCAAAGAAGGAACAGAGGATACTACTGTTTAACTGAAAGCGGTATGAGGGAGATATTACATGTGTGGAAGATGATTTGACACTTGTGGTGAGATGATATCTCTCTATACATGCATGTGGAGATGATGCTACATATATGAAAAGAAAATACATTGTGGGAGTTGATACATGTGTGGGAGACAATATGACATATGTGGTAGATGATGTTATAAGTGTCTGTGAAGACAATGATGAGAATGACTTCTAAACTATTGAAAATGTTATCAAATGTATTAATTTTAAAGATATATAGGGTTCTAGAGATATGGTTTTGTGGTTAAGAGTATTTGTTGCTCTTACAGAGGATCCAGTTTTAATTCTCAGCATCCACTTGGCAACTCATAGCCTTTTATAACTTATTGACACCCTCTTACTTTTGTAGGCACCAGGAACATACATTGTGCACAGACGTATGTGTAGGAAACACACTCATACACATAAAATTAAAATTAACAAAATAAAATACATAGTATTTTTTCTTTAAGATGTATACTTTACTTAAGTGAATCTTATCAATCATAATGCTTTTTTGTTTTGTTTTTGTCTTGTTTTTGAGACAGGGTTTCCCTGTGTAGCCTTGGCTGTCCTGGAACTCACTCTGTAGACCAGGCTGGCCTCGAACTCAGAGATCTGCCTGCCTCCCAAGTGCTGGGATTAAAGGTGTGCGCCACCACTCCTGGCTCATAATGCTTTTTAAAGAACAATTTCACGCTCAAAGAACAGAAACAGAACAGTTACCTTTGTGGGCCAATGAAGTTAACAATGTAACAATGTAATAAATAAAACACCATTAGGAATTTTTTTCAGATTAATTGTATATCATCTCTGCCGTGCAAAATCCCTCATCCCTACTCCATCCTATGCAGCAATTATAGATTTCTTCTGTCCTTTCCTTGTTGCACTTCATACAAACTTCCATTTAGTATTTTGTTCTGAATCATAGCACTGCCATTTGCCTGTCACTCCACTGAACTATCTGCTCCTTGTTCATCTTTGAAGCTCAAACAATAGATGGGAATTGCTGGCTCTTAGTAAGCAAACAACAAATGTGGGTGGAAGAGAGTAAAGCAGAGAAACGAGGGAGATAAGTATTCAGAGACATCAGAAGACAATGGAAACTGGGGAACGTGAATGGAAGCATATGCTAAGTGGGCCAGAAGATGTGCATGTGCCACACTCACTAAAGAACACTGCTCAAGACCTTCTGTGTCTCACATAATTCAGGCCAAATATTTCTAGTGAATACTTGGCAGCTAGAGTAATCTTATTAAAGGGATGTCAGTTCATGCCTCTCCTCTGGTCAAAGCTGTTCCCCCATCCCAGAGTATATGTTAGTATTCTTACAACTGCTCTGGCCTACAGTGATATAGCCAAGTGTCATGTCTGTGAACTCTTTTGCTCTTCTTCTTGCTGAATACTACTCCCACCCCCAGCACGTATGACCTTCTATACTGTTCCTCCAACATGCTGGAAACACTCTAGACGTTTGCACTTACTATTCTGTCTAGAAAGTTTTTTGTTCTGATGATAGCTCTGCGATGCTCTTACACACACACTTACACACACACACACACACATTATATATAATGATATATTTATATATTTATTTACATATATATATACTAACTGAAGAAATGAAGGTATGTTCAGTAAGCAGATGTCTCCTGTGTATGTTTTTCATTCGTAGTTATCACTATGTGGAAGACATTTATTTTTACTCCTAATTAATTTTTTTATTGTGAGATTATCAAATACTTTGTCTGCATTGGTTGAGGCATGCCATTTTGTTCCACATCTGTTAATGAAGTGTGTCAGTATTTTAAATGTTGAATCATCCTTACATCCCAAGAATAAATCTTATTTTGTTATGGTGTATAATCTTCCTAACATGCCATTGAATTGGGTTTGCTAGTATTTGGTTAAGGATCTCTGCACCAGTGATCATAAAGGATGTTGAGCTGAAGCTCTTTTTCTCTGTACTGATTAGCGTTACCTGTGCTTGGTTTCTGAGTACATCTGACATCATAGAATCAGCTACCAATGTTTCTCATCTCTTTAATATTTTTAGAATCAGTTTGAGGAGGATTGGTAATAGTTCTTCAAATGTTGGGTAGAAATCCTCCACAGAGCTATCAGGTCTAAGGCTTTTTTGTGTTGGATTTATTATTATTATTATTATTACTATTACTGTTCCAATATTCTTACTAGTTATGTAGCCATTTACATACAATTTGTTTCTTCTGCTTTAATCTTATTATTGTATTTGTAGAAATAGAACTTTTTCACCTCATTCAGTTACTCCATAGCTAGTTGCTTTTTGACTAAAATGGGATTGTGTGTCAGTTCTAAAGTTACAGTGTCTAATTTGACTTGGTACCAATTTAATTTTATAACATGTAAAATCTTTGCTTATAGCTCTGGCCCTGCCTCTTTGGGAAGTTGTTGGAAATAATATGTTTAAAAATTGTGTGTCCCAAAACATGTTAGTGATTCTTTTAAATGCATTGGTCTCTTAAATTGTGTAAAAAGCAAAAACAAAAACATGTATCTAGCCATACTAACAAAAATAGCTTTTAAACTGATGCATTTTTTAAAATACATTTAATGAAGAACACAAAAGTTGGAGTTGCAAACTGCTGTGACAACACCTTCATTGCTCAACCATTTATTTTTGCTGAGATCCTTGTATTTTACTGTGACTGTTACTTCGATCCTCTCCAGCTTCTCAACCTAATCAAACACTTCCCATTCCCAGCACTATTTCAAGTGCTCACATCTCTACAGCAACCTCACAAACAGGTGTTATCAAAATTCTCATTTTATACAGGAGGAAATGAAGGCATCAGCTGTCTCTGTTAACTCTTTGGGGCCCGTAGAAAACATTAGACCTATCTCCTCTGTGCATTCTAGAGTCAGAGTAAATTACCAGATACTTTGTATACTCTTGTTCTTTGTCCTTACCTCATTTGGCTTCTAAGAATTTAGTCATGCTATTGCTTAAAAGTTAAGTGGCTTTCCATTCCTCCAAGATAATGCTCAGATTCTTTACTATTCTTACCAGATAACTAACTTAAGCTCATATCTCAGTATCTTTGGCCTTAATAGCAATCACCCTTACCCAAACTCCACACTCCTTGCCCTGATCCAATGCTCTACCACTATTGAGTTCCAGGTCTTTGAATGTGCTAACCTTGTACCAAACACTGTCACTAATACCCATTCCTGCTTCCCCTACTTGTCACCACTCATCCATCCTTCAGGTCTCACTGTGAAAGGATGCCTGGTAACCTCAGGACATTCTCCACTTGGCTTCTACCCCTCAAGGTTGTGAGGTTCCAGGATGAATTTGTCCGGTCTTATGTCAATGGCTTCTAAATTTCTGTTCTGAGCTCTCCTTGAAATATAACCACGAGGATCTAATCACTGACATCTCTGCATGGAAACACAAAATGAGCACTCCATCAATAGAGCACAGATTCACAAATAAACCCTGCTGCAAGTCTTAGTTCCCTTATCTCCAACAAATATTCCAAACCCACTACCTCTTCCCAGTCTGTATTGTTTAGAACATGTCAGCCTTGTATTTAGGATCCTTGCTTCATTCTTGCCACATGCAGCAAACAGTGCAAGAAAAAAAAAACCAATTAAAAGCTAAACCATAAAATGCCTTCTCCCGCTCAGGCTATTTCCATCTTTCAATGCCTCCACACCCACTGACCTTACTCCTCTGTTGTTGACTGTAAATTCATCTTGTACCTTCTAGGACTAACTTTGCCTACATGTGACAGAAAACCCCAAGTAAAGATATAGCCATTGTTAATTTTACTCTCATATAAAACAAATACAGGCCTAAATAGTCAAAGGACAGAATATACACAAGATGGGGGATCCATGTTGTTTGTAATCATAATGATATCATACCTAGACATGGCCTGTACCATGTGATCCATGATGTCAGCTAGGTCTCCAGCCATTACAGTCACATTCCACCCAGAGAGAAGGTCACAAGGCATTTTTCTACCTTTTAAAGGTATGAATGTTTTTTCTATTGGCCAAGCCCATCAACATAGCACATCACCCTGAGAAACTGTCTAATGATTCCTTTTTTTACTGTTCACCAGTATTTTATTTATAGACATACCACAGGCTATTTAACCATCCATTAAAGGTGTTAGGTTGTTTTACTACAAATCAAAGTGCTACATATTCTGATTTTTTTTCATTTTTTCTAGGGGAAATGTTCAGCAAGCCCATTGCTGGATGTAATAAATGTTTGCTCATATTGTAAAAAGCTGCTTGATTGTTTTACAAGGCAGTGATCTGTAGGTGATCGAGTTCCTCTTATCTGATCAGACTTTTCCAGGAACCCTTGGGGTTTTTGTTCATTTGTTTGATTGTTTTGTTTGATTTTAAACCCAAGGTCTTCTCACATGTGCACAGTGATGTCTCATTATGGTTTTAATTTGTTTCTTCTTCCCAACTAATTGCACCAGGTATTCTCTGTGTAGTGTTGTCCCTGACCATTTCTGTTTTTGTGAAATGCCACTTCATGTCTCTGGTTTATTTCCTGGCTCTCTTCTTTATAATAAGCACTGGCCACAGTGACCCCAAAAGTCCAAGGACAGGATTAGAAGAGTTGATATTTTCTGCAGAAGGATTTTCTTATACCCTGGAGAGATTTCCTAGCATCGAACATACATATTTGATTCCTTAAACAGAGTCACTGAGGTTTAAGGACAGGAAGAGGGACGTAGGCTAAATAAAGAATAAGCAGGTTATTCTCTTTCGTGGAAGCTGAAACATCACGTGAGGAAGTATACTGGTCAGTCTTCACCAATGTGAAGGTTGGGGTGGTTGGTAGGCAGGTGGGCATGAGTTGCATAAGAAAGCAAACTGAGCTAATCATGAAAAGCAAGCCAGTAAGCAGAATTCCTCCATAGACTGAGTCAGTTCCTGCCTAGAGTTCTTGCCTTAGCTTTCCTTGATTTCGTGGAAAATGTAAGGCAAATAAACACTTTCTTCCCAGAGTTGCTTCTGTTCAGAATGTTCCACCACAGCAACTGATGAGTATACACATACTGAAATAAAAACATCTAAATGGAAAATCATTACTTTGTCCCAATAGTGAACAATTGTTACTTGTACAGTTTCACTCTGGGAGGGAAATGACCATGGGTAAGTCTAGAAAGCTCTGAAAGCAAGTGTTTTTTAGGGCCCAGTCCTGTTGCCTTTTTATACAAGAAAAAGCAAGGTATTCCTTTTCCTTCTATGAGGAAACAAATTAGCATTGATTATACCACAGCTGTATTCAAATACCTGTTCCTGTTCTGAGGTCAGAACACATTGAAAGATTTATTCAATCCCAACTCAATTCTTCAATGAGATAGAAAGGGCAGTTTGCAAATTCATCTGGAATAATAAAAAAACCTAGGTAGCAAAAACTATTCTCAACAATAAAAGAACCTCTGGGGGAATCACCATGCCTGTCATTAAGCTGTACTACAGAGCAATTGTGATAAAAACTGCATGGTACTGGTACAGCAACAGACAGATAGATGAATGGAATAGAATTAAAGACCCAGAAATGAATCCACACACCTATGGTCACTTGATCTTTGACAAGGGAGCTAAAACCATCCAGTGGAAAAAGGACAGGATTTTCAACAAATGGTGCTGGCACAACTGGTGGTTATCATGTAGAAGAATGCGAATTGATCCATTCTTATCCCCTTGTACAAAGCTTAAGTCTAAGTGGATCAAAGACCTCCACATAAAATCAGAGACACTGAAATTTATAGAGGAGAAAGTAGGGAAAACCCTCGAAGATATGGGCACAGGGGAAAGATTCCTAAACAGAACAGCAATGGCCTGTGCGGTCAGATCAAGAATTGACAAATGGGACCTTATGAAATTGCAAAGCTTCTGTAAGGCAAAGGACACAGTCAGCAAGACAAAAAGGCCACCAACAGATTGGGAAAGGATTTTTACCAACCCTAAATCTGATAGGGGATTAATATCCAACATCTACAAAGAGCTAAAGAAGCTGGACTGCAGAAAAACGAATAACCCCATTAAAAATGGGGTACAGAGCTAAACAAAGAAATCTCAATGGAGGAATTCCGAATGGCTGAGAAACATCTGAAAAAATATTCAACATCCTATATCATCAGGGAAATGCAAATCAAAACAACCCTGAGATTCCACCTCACACCAGTCAGAATGGCTAAGATCAAAAATTCAGGGGACAGCAGATGCTGGTGAGGATGTGGAGAAAGAGGAACACTCCTCCATTGCTGGTGGGATTGCAAGCTTGTACAACCACTCTGGAAGTCAGTCTGGCGTTTTCTCAGAAAATTGGACATAGTACTAACGAAAGATCCTGCAATACCTCTCCTGGGCATACACCCAGAAGATGTTCCAACTGGTAAAAAGGACACATGTTCCACTATGTTCATAGCAGCCTTATTCATAATAGCCAGAAGCTGGAAAGAACCCAGATGTTCCTCAACAGAGGAATAGATACAGAAAATGTGGTACATTTACACAATGGAGTACTATTCTGCTATTAAAAAAATGAATTTATGAAATTCTTGGTCAAATGGATGTATCTGGAGGATATAATCCTTAGTGAGGTAACCCAATCACAAAAGAAGTCATTGGATATGCAGTCTCTGATAAATAAATATTAGACCAGAAACTTAGAATACCCAAGATACAATTTGCCAAACACAAGAAAATCAAGAACGTAGACCAGCGTGTGGATACTTCATTCCTCCTGTGAAGAGGAAACAAAATACCCATGAAAGGAGTTACAGAGACAAAGTTTAGAGCTAAGATGAAAGGATGGACCATACAGAGACTACCCCACCAGGGGGGATCCATCCCATAATCAGTCATTAAACTCAGACACTATTGCATAGGACAGCTAGTGCTTACTTAAGGGACCCTGATATAGCTGTCTTGTACAGAAGTGGATGCTCATAATCATTTATAAGATGGAAATCAGGGCCCACAATGGAGAAGCTAGAGATAGAACTCCAGGAGCTGAAGGGGTCTGCAACCCTAGAAGAGGAACAACAATGTGAACTAACCAGAAACCCCAGAGCTCATGTCTCTGGCTCCATATGTAGCAGAAGATGGCCTAGTCGGCCATCACTGGGAAGAGAGGCCCCTTGGTACTGCAATCTTTATATGCCCCAATACAGGGGAACGCCAGGGCCAAGAAGTGGGAGTGGGTGGACAGGGGAGCAGGGAGGGGGGGGAGGGGACTTTCGGAAAAGCATTTGAAATGTAAATTAAGAAAATATCTAATAAAAAATTGGAAAAAATAAAAATATAAATAAAACTACTGTATAAAAAATAAAATAAAGGTGTGCACCACCACACTGGTGTAAAAATTAAAAAAAAAAAGATCAAGAAAATATATCTTGTATAATATAATGAGTATATAGCCATGCCAAACTACAGTATTTAAGAATATGTATATTTGTATCAAAAATTTTTAAAAAGTAAGATTTATTCAGTTCGTTGTTTTAAAGAATATTAGCTCACAAAGTCATTATGTATTTACTTGGGGTATTTCTTACCTTGATTTATCACTCTATGTTACTTTTAAAATATGGAAAAGAAGCAATTGTTCTTCACAATTTCACTGTATAAAAGTGAATTTCCACTTAAACACATTATTCCCTATCCTTCTAACTGGAAAGTTATTTTATGAAACTTGCCACAGAATAAAATCTTCCTTCACGATTTGAAGCAGCTCAGAGAAGATCAAAATATCAGCACACTGAGATGCACAGAACTGTCTCCTATATCCATAACTCATCTGGGCTGGTTGTAGTGGTACTGGCCTTTAATCCCAGTACTCAGGAAGCAGAGGCAGGTAGATTTCTGAGTTCAAGGCCAGCCTGGTCTACAAAGTAAGTTCCGGGACAGCCAGGGCTACAAAGAGAAATGCTGTTTCAAAACCAACAAAAGCAAAACAAAACAAAAAAGCAAAAACAAACAAACAAACAAAAAAATCAAACCATATCAACCAATAAGACAAACAAAAGAACTCATGTGTAAGAGTTTCAGCACTTGGGGTGATTGCAGCAAACAGGGAGGGGGGACACAGCTCCACCCACAGAGTGAGTCTTGGCTTTCCATCTCCTCTTCAGAAATGCAACAATGCAGATTTTGCAAGGGTTGCCAACCAACCAGGGCTCCAAGTTTCTTAAAGAAATAGCCTGATTAGAAAATCTTCATGTTTCCTCCTCGCAGCTCTTACCACACCTGCACTGCTCATTTCCTCTAAGGTACAGCGGCAAAACTGCATCTTTCAACCCGAGCTCTTTTATCTGATGTAGTGGATGACAGGTAATCTAGCTGAAAGTTCCGACAATTGCACCACCAGAAAAACACTGGCTGATGAAATCCGAGCAGTTATCACACTAACCATCACCTGTCAAGCCTCTTGCTTCAATTTAAGGGCACATCAATTTTCTGAAGAGGAAATCAAGGGCAAAGAATAAAAGCGCTTCAGATAAACACTGACAAAGGTCCTTTCTGCTTTCTTCTTCTTCTTTTTTTTTAATTTATGATGGGATGTACTATCATAGGTTGCTCCGTGAGGTTTTATCAACTGTCCTGATACATCCCAGATAGCTCAGAATTCTTTGGCCATTGATGAAGTGCTATACAGCTCTCACAGAAAGGGCAGAAGATTTCCAACTGAAAATTACTTTCACTAAATACCGAAAAGATATTGAAGGCAGAGAGCAGGTGGAGATGGGACAAATGACAGCAGTGTCTAACAATGAACCTCTCAGTTCTCTGGGCTGGCAGACAAGACTGATTAGAGTAAGAACATGAAATAATGTTTTCTTAAAGCCAGGGAGCATATTGTATAAAGTGTCAGATACAAAGAGTTTGTATGTTCTTTGTGGTGTATTGAGAACCTGGTGCTGCAGACAGTACCCACAGTGTGGCTTGTCACGGCTACCAGGCCAAAGTGTACACATGCAAACTCTGGTGAGGAAAGAGAAGAAGGGGGGGGTCTTTGAGTGAAATAGTGGGTGGATGAAGGGAAGGACTTACAGCTTACACTTTTACAGAAAGATCTGTTTGGCTCTGGGGACTGAAACACCACATGATTGGGGTGCTGGTGTTTTGCTATAATTGTTCTGGGGTTTTAATGGGCAGCAAACACATAGGACAGATAATAGTGTTGCCTTCCTAGTTTTTAAGGTACTTGGAATTGACCCTAGGGTCATGCACATGTCAGGCATCTCTCTACTGTTGTGTTTTCCCTTAATGTTTTCAGTTGAGACAGTCTCATGCCCCAACTGGTCTGGAACTCCATCTGTAGCCACAGCAGGCCTAAAACTTTATGATCCTCCTGCCTCTGCTTCATGAATAGCTAGGATCCTAGGCTTGTGTCACAAGGCTGAAATACTACTTTTGATTGATCTTAAGATGTACAATGTGATGTAAGGCAGGCTGGAATTTTCTCACTGCTGATGTCTCTGGTAGCTCTTGGTTCACTGGAAAGTGGCAGCTGAGGCTCCTCAAGTGTCAGCAATTCCTCAGTTTCTTCAAATAGTGAACCATGTGTAGAATAGCCAGGGTGGAACATACCTATTTTTTGTCAACATTAAAGTGGGATTGGAGATCAAGTAAAATATCTAAGAGCTTTGCAAGTCACATGGGAATGGACTCAGTTTGCTGGCTGAGTAAAGGGAAAAGAGCTATAGACCACTGATCATTACCGAACTTTTCAGCTCTCCCAGTCAGGTGTACAGCCTATCCTTTAGGTGGGAAGAAATAAAGCAACAAGAGAGAATGTGGACAATGGCTGACACATGCCCATAATCCTGATGCTTAGAAGGTAGAGACAGGAAGATCAAGAATTCAAGACTCATAGAATGTTTGCTATTTATTGGTCACCCAGCTTTAAGGGTGATGAAGAAGGAATACTAAGAAATTAATTTACCCTTGACTCTAAGGCATATTCACCTGTGTGTGTGTGTGTGTGTGTGTGTGTGTGTGTGTGTGTGTGTTAATCTATTTAATGGGAAAATTGTATTTTGGTTCAGTGGCATTTTAGGTCTGTTTAAACTCTCTGTAGACCCGTGTGGTAATTGTGTTATTGGTAAATGGTATATGATAGTTAATTGATAATATTGACTAATGATTGATAAAAATAAAAAAAACCACATTGTGTGTGAATATAAGCCACCAATGGTATTAATGGCCCTAAAGCAAAGGGAAAGTATTAACTTTTCATGGGGCATAGGAAGCAGTGGCCTTTCTTCTGCGACTATGGGGCAGGGTACTTCTGTCACCCACTGAAAGCTGAAGAGAGATGTGTTTTCTATGGCACTTCTAGTTCTGTATAAAAGTTGTCATGCAAGATATTTATTGATCTAACCCACAGTATTTTTTTCTTATACTCTGAGTCTCTATATATACCTGTGAGTAAGCATGAGAGGCTACAATTTGCCTTTTCAATTTTCTTTTACATTTGGTCTTTTCTCAGGGAGTGGAAGAGGGTATGCACATGGTGATCAGAGGACAGTTTGGGCAAGTTGGCTCTCTCTTGCCACCAACTGGGTCCTGGGGATGAAACTCACGTCATCAGCTGTGGCTGTAAGTGCCTTTACCCACTGAGTGGTCTTGTCAGCCCTGCCTTTTTCATCTTTAAAAGTGCCTTTAGTTTAATGCAGTTATGCCCACTTTTTTTTTTCCTTTTTTTTCCAGGGAATTTTACTTTCCCTACAAGTCATTCTGGGCATAATAGAGAATCATGATAGATTTAAGACAAACTTGAGAGACTCTAATTCAAGTATGTGGTGATGGGAGGTTTTAATTTAAATGGATGGGACACTGGAAATACTCAGATCGAGTGAAACTAGCCTTCATCTGAAAATGGACAGCTCTCTTTCTCTATAAGAAAATCTCTCTGTTGAGAAACAGGATCCAAGGAGGATCCCCCACAGTTCCCAGCACCCAGAGGACAGTAGCTTCTGAAGGGCCCTGTTTACTCATTTCGGCTGAGGTGGGTATATGTGTGAGAAGGAAACCTGCCTCATATTCCCTCCGTTAGAGAGCTTTGGTCAGGAAATTCCAACATGTATCAGCTGGTAAAAAGCCATGTGTTTATGACTTCAGCACAAGCTATTTTCAAATGTCTGCTGAGGTGAGACCAAGCCCAGCGTCTGGCTGTGGAGCTGTGCTGGATCCCTGCTCTTAGTGAAGAGAGCTGCTTTCCTGTGCATGGAAGTTCAGGGTTCTTCTCCTCCTGTATTGTAATGAGCAAGGCTCAAGTTGTGTCAATGGATCAAGCCATCTCTTCCTAGGCTGGTGTTCCAGTGGCTTGCTCCATGTTTCTCTCCTCAGATAGTATAATTATTTATTTTTTACTCTGAAAAAATTATTATATTTGTAACTCTAAAAGAACCATTTCAAACAGGAGATGCTCACAGTGCCCAGTGTTGCCTAAACTGGGGCCTCACAGGAACTCAAAAGAGAGTTCTTAGCTACAGATAAGAGCAACATACTTGCCATCAAATCATTACAGTGGATGCTGCTAGTAAAATGAATTAGCAATCACTAAAGATTTTTTTAAATGAAAAAGAAGCAGCATATTGACGTGGTATATTTAGAAAACGACTGTGTCTTGAATTTCTAACATTTTTATGTGGTAAATTGAAAGCTTTAGTTTTGTTTCACAAAAAACAAAAATAAAATCAACAAAAACCAACTTGTGTTGTTGTCGTTGTTGTTTTATAATAAAAGAACCTGAACTGAAATTAGTTACATACATAGGCTGGGAGTGCTAGCCTGTACCTCTATCTCCAGCAACTAGAAAGCAGAAATAGGTGGATATCTGTGAGACAGTGAGACCCAGCTCTAAAATATACACCCATACCCCCCCCCCAGACATGCACATATACACATGTTCGCATGCGCGCGCGCGCGCACATACACACACACACATGCACACCACTTCGTACACATATACACACAGACCTCACCCCACCCCACACAGTTGGAAGAACAATGACAGAGAAATAGCTATTGTCCATGAGAAAATTGGCTTTTTTAAGCCTTCAATTGAAGACCCAAAAAGTTAGAGAAAATTAGAAACTTTTCAAACTTCTTCAAAGAAGTTTCTCTCAAAACTTGTTTCTTCAACTTATGTTTTATTTAGTATCACAGCCAAACCATCAGCTTTTGAACATACAGTTTTTTTATGTCAGAAACGGTTATTCTAAATTAAATGTCATAATTACATATTATCACAAAATAAATTACAAATATGAGACTTTAAGGAATATACCATAAAATACAACATCATTTATGAATTCTTTAAGGGCAGGAAGCCTGTTTTCCTGCCTCTCTGTACACACTATGGTATATAACAGCAATAAATGCCTCTTATAGAAATGAAAGCAAAGCTTACCTGAGTTCATGGTTCATGAGTCTGACCACACACACACACACACACACACACACACACACACACACACATCACAAAGACATCATTAAGCATATACTTCTGTCATTTATCTGGTGGGATAAAAATATTACTTCTTTTGAAATAGTTAATAAATTATCTTCTTCAAATCAAATAGAATAATACATCTTAAGTTATAATTCTAGACTTTGTTATAAAGTTTATTGGTAGTACAAAGATAAAACATTTTGCCTCACATGTAGAAGCTATTTTAATATGTAATAGTGATATTTTATATTCAAATCTTCTACTTTCAAGCTATATTTTTTTAACCCCAGGAACAGTTAGACACACAGAATCTGGTAACTGGTGGGAATCTGGTTTTTGTGAAGTGAGAAGACAAACAAATGAAGCCCACAGGAGAGCAAGAGTGTTCATATTTCTATTTCGTAAGCACTTTTACTTCTTCTTGCCTAAACTGAGTTTGAGTTCCATGCTCACCCCATTCACAGACAATGAGGAGGCAGTTGGTGGTTTAACAGGAGCTCCTACCTGGTCCCTTTTTTTGTGATGTTAGCTGCACATACTGAGTTGAATGATGTGAGTTATGAACATGAAATTGCTTAGAAAGCACAAGAACCTTGGCAAACATTCACAAAGCAGTGCACAATGGTTTAATGCAGCTAAATGATTTAATGACAAGGAGGGAATTACTGTAAAATATAATGCTGGGCCTTGGCTATAACAGCGCCTGCTGTCTAGACTAAGAAATCCAAAATGGATTCCAGGAGGAAGCACAATGCCAGGCTGTGGCGTGCTTGCCTGGTCCTCCTATACTGTTATTATTGTTCAACAGTCCTGAAATCTGAATGGCAGTGGCCTGAGCCCTTTCAAACAAGAGAAAGAAGGTCAATTTTTGTAATGAGGAAATGGAAGTGGTGGTGCCAGAGATCACTGACCCTTACAGTTTCTTGTGAGATGAAGGAGCAGTGAAGTGCGCCAGGAAATTATGGTGTAGGACAGCAGTGACACCACCATCACAGAACAGAACCAAGCAACAAGGAGCAAATGCATGAAAATGTGCATAAATAAAATGCTCGCTATCAGTACTGGCTTTATTCTTCTTCTCGGACTGTGAAAAATTGGGCCCAACAGTTCTGCAAAGAAAGGAAAAGGCTCCAAACTTAAGTTCAAGTTTATGTCCAGGGACATATTTAAAATGTGCTCACTTCAGCAGCACATATGTTAAAATGCTTAGGAGTTTGTGGGCTAGGTATGGACCAGTTAGAAAAGTCATTGCTCAAAGGAACAGAGTAGGACTCCAGTGGTCCACTTCCCTTCCAGTGGTTGAGTGGCTAGCTCCCAGATCCTATAGGCATTGAAGCATTTCAGAAGATGCAAATATAACTTAGACAAAGAAATAGGGTGGTAGCTGTAGTGCAGAATCAGTGGTTGTTCACTAACCAACACACACTTATTTCCAATTTGTGTGTGTGTGTGTGTGTGTGTGTGTGTGTGTGTGTGTGTGTGTGTGTGCATATGGAGGCCAGAGGTGATGTCTTAGTCAGGATTTCTATTCCTGCACAAACATCATGACCAAGAAACAAGTTGGGGAGGAAAGGGTTTATTCAGGTTACACTTACTTCCACATTGCTGTTCATCACCAAAGGAAATCAGGACTGATGCAGAGATCATGGAAGGACATTACTTACTAGCTTGCTTCCACAAGTTTGCTCAACTTGTTCTCTTATAGAACTCAAGACTACCAGCCCAGGGATGGCACCACCCACAACGGGCCCTCCCCCATTGTTCACCAACTGAGAAAATGCCCCACAGCTGGATCTCATGGAGGCACTTCCTCAACTGAAGCTCCTTTTTCTGTGATAACTCCAGCTTGTGTCAAGTTGACACACAAAACCAGCCAGTGTAGGTGAACATTAGTTATCTTCCTCTATCATTTTCATCCTATTATATTATGAGATAGGATCTTCCACTGAACATAGAACTTACCTATTCTACTATACTAGTTGGCCAGCAAGCTCCAGGAAAACCTCCTTCTCGTGCCTCTGCAGTGCTGGAATTAAGAGGTGCTCACAACCTCACATAGCTTTTATGTGGATGCTAGGAAACAAGTGCATGTCCTCATGCTGGTATTAGAAAGCACTTTGCCAACAGAGCTATCTTCCAATCCTATTTTAGTGTTTTAAGATCAACCTGCATATACCCCAATTCAGACACCAGGTCTGCTCCTAACTGTTTCAGTGCTATGCCGACTCAAACCTTACTTTATGGTGTTTGGCAGAGGAAGAATAGCTTGTTATCTGGGCTAGCTGAGTATATGACTTCAATATCTAATCATCTTATTCTATCTCATGTCCTTTTACATTATGTTTCTGTATCATCCCCACATTTGTAAGCCAGGAGCTTCTGAATAAGGGGAAGCCCAAGCTCATTACCATCTCTAATAACACCTATTTCACTTGATAGTAACCTAATGTTTGAGTATCTTAATAATTGAAAGCACCCCAAAGAGATTTGTGACACCTTCCTAGACTTTCTTTTTAGCAACAAACCAAAACTATCATTCTAATAAGGTTTAGCTAGGCTTGGAGCAATGCTTACAGTTTTAACAGCTTTTTTAAAAAAAAATTATTTTCATCAATTCAGTAATTGTGATATTTTTAAGTGGGCAAAATGGGAAAATTTATAAACAGGATATAGAATACGATATATATAATGGTGAAGGCTTAGAAGGGACTCAAAGGTCAAATGTTCACTATCTTCTTTATGGAGTAACTGTAGTCACTTCTTGATGATTCTTCAGAGGCATCTGAAAGGCTAAAGAAATGGTTACAGAAACCATCAGTCACACACCAATATCAACTCTAACTTCTTCCCTATAACAATGGAGGGAACTAATAAAAAGTAACTAATAAAAAGAGGACATCTAGTTACCAAGAGGAAGCCAAGGGGCAGGATTGCAGGACTAGACATACCAGTTTGCCCAGTACGCAAAACTGTGTATAATTCATAAATATCTAAAAGAAATGTGTCATGAATGAGCTGAGCTCCCAAGCAGCTAAGTTGGACATAGACAAAAACATTTTTTAGGCTAGGACTGAATGAAAATTTAAGGCAATTTTTCAAACATACTTAAACAAATACTAAGAAAGTGCTGTTTTGGCCACACACTGTTATTACCTTAAGTGCTGATGGGATAGAAATAAGCTAACAAAGAGAAAACACAAAGGTCAAAAGCAGAAACCAGTGAATTAAGACTCTGTGTTGACCTTTATTCTGCAATGTGCTGACCAAAATGTGAAGTTGGGTTTTTTTGTTCTTTGTTTTTTGTTTTGTTTGTTTTTGTTTTGTTTTTCTCACATATAGACTGGGCTGTCCTTGAACTCAGAGATCTGCCTACGATTGCTTCCAGAGTGCTGGGATCAAAGTGTGCACCACCATACCTAGCTTTAAGCTCAAACTTTTAAGTCTCAGAGGTGTTTGCTTTTAAAGTCACTCATAAAAGAAAGTAGGGCAGAGAGCTCATAATTCTGAAAAACTATATGCCATGTCATGTGTTTCATCCAGGGTGACACCTTAAATTAATCATAAGTGAAAATAGCTGTAAAGAATATAGTATTGACATTTCAAAGTACAACTTTATATCACCGTTTTCTCTGAAAGTCGATGGAACATAAATGCCACAGGGATTTTACTCACAGTCATTTATTAAACAGTTGTAAGACTTGGATTTTCTCCTGGTTGAAATGATGTTCCACATCCCTTTCCCATGCCATTTTTATCCAACTATAAATGGTTGATATTTAGCATTTTTTATTAATTATAATACTTCTCTGTTATACAACAAAAAGAATATAATTAAAAATGTTAACTTAAAATTTTCTGTCATCAAAGTGCCCTGAGTACCAAAAAACATTGTACCAAACAATTTTTATTAGAAATGTCAGTAGGTGTTACAGGAATAGCCAGGCAAATAACATCTGCCACCAAGCCCAGCAACCTGAGTTTGATCCTTGGGACACATATGTATACTGTGTAGAATCCCCTCAACACACAAGTACACACATAAGTAAAATAAATACAAAATAAATTAAATATAGTTAAAACAAATTAGTAGGCCACAATATAATAAAATTATATCAAAATTTAAAATACTTGATTAAGATGATTAAGTGTACAAATGTGTCCTCTAATGAAATGGATTAATAATTACACAGTCTTAATTACACCAGAATTATTTCCCATGCTAATAGACAAATTTCCCTTCTGTATGGTAGCCTAGAAAGTACAAAGACTATTATGATGTTTACAACCTTTAAGTGTATGATCCCAACCCTGTATAACAGAGAGCTTTACTAGTATGTCAAAGGTACTCAGTATGCATTAGCTTTCATGGTTTTCTTATTTTCTATCCTTTGAGTTTTCACTGTTGTTAGATAAACTACATCCCTCACAAACCAAGCCACTTCTATTCCAAGTCCAAGAGTTTCATTTAAACAGGGATCTTTTAGGTAAACAGGAACTGCTTGCTCATTGATGTGATCACATCGTTGTCAAAACAGGAAGCAAAAAAAAATTTCTTTGAACTGAGTTATTGATGTAGATAGGCATGTAATTAAGTGGCTTAATGGACACACACACACACACACACACACACACACACACACACACACATTCAGTGTTACTGAAAAGCCAAGAAGTCCTACATAAAGATAGTTAATACTGCAAAACTGCACTGTAAACTTAAAAGAGCTATGTTTCTTTTCTGATGCTAAAGCCTTGTGAGCAGACACTATGCAAAGGCACAGAGCACTTGCATCATTCTGAGAACGATGGAGTTTTAGAGGAGCCTACTTTTCCTTTAGCATAAGGAGGTTGTAATGTAATGACTCCTATCTAATCTAAGCTCATCCCTTTTACTGCCACAGGCTGACTCCCATCTTCCTACTAGTCTCCCCCTGCTCCTCACACGGGAAAACACTCTCCGCAGCAGGTACTTAATAAACAACAACAACGATGAAAAGACATTAATGATTCATTATCTTTTTTTTTAACCAAAGTCTATTTGTGTGTGTGTGTGTGTGTGTGTGTGTGTGTGTGTGTGTGTGTGTGTTTGGCAAGGCTATTCCTGCTTTTCTACTAAAGAAGTGTGCCAAGTACTTAAAGGCCTTTTGAAAAATAAACAAAAACCTGTTTCAAAATAAAAAATTTAGAAGTTCTTTGTAAAGGCTAAACTTGCATTTTGAATGTCCTTTTTTTTGGTTAGATGCCCAAATATAGCAACTCAGCAGTAATTGCTATTTTATAATCTCCTGAATATTGAACTATTTATTATGCAAATTAACAGTCTTTGGAGTATGCACCCGGCCATCCATGGAGTTCTCTTTTGTTTACGTATTTTATGTTTGCAGCTTTTGCCAGTCAGTGTGAAGAAGGCATCTCCATATTTACTAACCTCAGGCCTATGCAAAGTCTTTTACACTTACATCAGCCACACTGCACATTCTTTGTTTTTAAGTGGAAGACAGATGTGTGGTAGAGATGCAAAATTTGAGGAAGAAAAAAATTTCTCTAACAGCTAGTAGAAATTTCCAGCAGAATTTTATTCTTATGATTATGGTCCTATAACTGTACTATGACTCTGGAATCCACAGCAGAATGTGGCAGCTTAATAGACAGGGAGCTTGCAAAGTTCCAGTATGGAACATTAGGTCCCAAGAAAAGGGTTGCAACAGAGGCTTGTTGACAAAAATTAGATAAAGCTTTTTCTGGGTTGATGAATTTTGTACTAGCCAGGTCAGTTGGACCACTGAGAAGATGTCCCTGTGCTCCACCCACATGTGCTTGGATTTTTGGTGACAGTTTCACACATAGCTGTATAAAGGGAGAAGACAGACAGTAAGAAACCATACCAAGAACCAGAGGTCCCAAATAGTTCTGGTATTTCTAGCCTCTGGCCAGGACAAAACCAAAGACATGTCTGGTTTCTGGAGAAGGAAACCAGAAATTATAGCTGTAACCAGCTAAGTCAACCTACCAGTGAGGCATGTAGAATGCTCTTCTGATCTATTTCTTTGAGTAGACGCTTTGCACGCTCAGAATGCTATATAGCATATCCATCTAACCCCTCTTAATGCACTGTTAAGTCAGGGCTTAAATCCACTGAAGCCTTCAGAGAAAGACTAGCCTCTGATCTCCCTCATTCATCCAATGTGGGCATGAGTCCAGAAAGTCCAATTTTCTGGAGTTCCAAGTGACAATATGCCACACAAACTCTGGGGCTTGGGAAAGTGTCAGGCAATTGGAAAAATCTTAGTTTCTTAAGATCTTTTGAAATTCATGTTTGTTCCAAATGTGTGAAGAATTCTCAGGTGCCATCTTCAATTTTATCTTGCATGTCATCATACTATTCTTGGTCAGTGTACTTTCCAGTTCTTAAATAAGAAGAAAAGACATAAATCAAAATGTATCCTGACAGGTTTAAACTGCTAGAAGATGAATTGTAGTTGTCAACTCACATACAGGCCGTGTTCTCTCTCTCTCTCTCTCTCTCTCTCTCAGGTGATGCTACCTCCGTGTACCTCCGTGAGCGCTTCTCTGTCTGTTTCAGTATGTCTATGTTAATATCTTTACCAAGGCACACACTAGTAACTCACTAACAAGCTCACAGTGCCAAGCACTGAGAAAATTAAAGATATTTCTTGATAGTGAGCAGTCAGTTGTGTTATAAAAGTTTATTGTTTCAAGCATGGGGGAAAATTATTCCAACACTGAGATCTTAAACTAGTTCCCAAGGTTGTCCCTCCTTCCCAAATCAAGCATTGTAAGTTTGGTATTTTTGAGTCTAACAGGCTAAGACTCCCTCTTGCCTAACCTGATAGAGCACTGGCTTAAGCTTAAGCTGTTCTGCCTGTCACCTCTGCTTCTGGCTCAAACCTAACAACTTCTTTAAAAAGGTCTTCAATTAGTTGAATGCTTTCCTACCATACACAAAGACCTGGGTTCAACTGCCAGGACCACATGAATCATAAGTGTGGTAGATAGGAAGATCTAAAGTTCAGGGGCATCCTCAGCTACATAGGGAATTTAAGGCCAGCCTAGAATAAGTAAGACTCCATCTCAAAATAAAATAATAATAAAAGTAAATAATCTCCTACTGACAGCATGCCAGTCTACTTCCAACTGTATTCATGACATAAGCTCCTTTCTGGAATGAAAGACTGGCTCTCTTCTTTACAATCACTATGTACCTGAGGAAACTCTTATATCAATTGTCAGAGTCTCACCACATCATTTACCTAGACAGCATCTATGGAAAATGAGACACATCTAGTTCCATCTTTTCTTTTTAAAAGGAGAAAACCAAGTTGAATAAATTTCAGGGAATGACCAAAGCCATGCTCTAAGTAGATTGTAAGGACCCTGACTATCAGGTGACTTCCAGAAAGAAGGAAATATAGGGAAACCTTGTTTAATTTGACCTGCTAACAGAATCAGAGGAGTTGATATCATCACAAGAAGCCTGTACTTATCCTCAATCCATCAACCAGCAACTCAAGTCTCAGTCTTTGATTCCTATTATGTGTAAGCTGGTTGGTCAGGTGGGAACGACATCAAGATCCAGTCAAAGATCTCTGATCATGACTCAGGCTCAAGAGCTCTCTAATATGACTCATTACCATTGTCCATGGAATCCAGGATAGACCAAGCCTGCATACTTTCTGAGCTTGCTTCTAGATGGCCTGGGAAGGCAGTAAGGACAGACAGGCTTTTACACCGGACAGCTCACAATCTGTCATTTGCATGAGGAAAGCTAAGTGTATGCACTGATTTTCTCATGTATCAAGTAGGCTTGTGAGATCAATCATATGGGAAGGCTGGGGTATATGAAACAGGCATGTGGGATGCCTGGCACCAAATAGCTATTCAATAGGAGAATAACTGCAGTATAGCCACTGTTGTCACCAGTACCACCCAAATCAGATCATAGATGTCTATCAGAAACATTAGGTCTCTCGGGGATTTATCTGGAGCTAAAAATGGAAGGAGGCAAATTTGATTGAAGACAGTAGCTTCTTCCATAAACAGTCAATCACCAAGAGCTGTTTTTTACTCCATGTTCAGAACCCCTTCACACTTTGGTGACTGGTTATATCAATAGGCATTTCTTTCTCCAAAGGGGAAGGAACTGTCCTGAGCTCAGTCCGATTGTCACAAGTGTTTTTCTCCGTGTCTTTAGAGGGATGTGCAGATATTTGAGAGGTCTAAGAAAGAGCTTGCTGGTTCAAGGGTTAATTTTAATGTGTGACCTTGACTAGGTTGTGGAGGACCCAGATATTTGATTAAACATGATCTCATGGTTGTTTTTGAGCATTTTAGAAGATGACTTAACACTGTTGTTGAGAGACTCAGCAAAGCAGATTGCCCTCCTCAGTGTGGATGGGCTTCCTCCAGTCAGTCAAAGCCTGAAGAGTAGAAGAGCCTAAACCTTTCCATTGCAATGTTGGTCTTGTCTGTCAAAATCATGCTTAACTGTCATCATTGTCTCTCCAGCATAAGGACCTAGATTATGGAATGTCTCAGTCCACACAAGACTCTCTCTCTCTCTCTCTCGCTCGCTCGCTCGCTCGCTCGCTTGCTCATGCATTACCCAGAAAACCAAGTTGGAGAGAATCCATGGACTGACCAAAGTCATGCCAGGATGACAATGAAAGAACCCAGAATATCAGGCGATTTTCAGAAAAAGGGTAAGACAGCACCTGTTTTTCAGGAGAACTCAGACCAGCATAGTCATTTACTAAAATCACACAGGCCAGGAAGCAAGCAGCAGAAGATTTTCTAGTGAAGGAAGAGAAAGAGCCAGGGTCATGTTGAGACGAATGTGGGGCTAACAAGAGTTAATATGCAAAGTTACAGGACCCAGTTCTGAAGAATTTGAATAGACCAAAAAGACCATTTTTCTTTAAAGATGGAGAGGTGATATTGCCTAATGGCAGAATTTAGGCTGAATCATTCTTTGGGTTTCCATCTGATAATATGAAATATATAATATGGGCTTATTTAGCCATTTAGAAATCCAGAGGATCCAGATTAAAAATGTGAGATTTACTATGAAAGTAGGGAATATAGAAATTCCAAACTTGGCAGTTGATTCTTTTTTGTTTGTTTGTTGTTTGTTTGTTTGTTTTTTGAGACAGAGTTTCTCTGTATAGCCCTGGCTATCCTGGAACTCACTTTGTAGACCAGGCTGGCCTTGAACTCAGAAATCTGCCTGCCTCTGCCTCCTGGGTGCTGAGATTAAAGGCGTGTGCCACCATGCCTGGCTGGCAGTTGATTTTTATCAACAACAATTATTCCGTATTTATTTATTGTATATATCACTTAAACCATAGGGGAGAAATGGTCAAATGGTTTATTTCTCTGGATCTGTGACCTAGTTTTTTAAAAAGAAAAATCTATCATTTTTCAAACTCTCACCAGCAAGATGGCTCAATATATAAAGATGCTTGTCACCAAGCCTGATGGCCTGAATTCAATTCCTGAAACACACATGGAGGAGAGAAGCTACTCCCTCAAACTGTCTTCTGAGAAAACACACACACACACACACACACACACACACACACACACACACACACACATGTAAAAATCTATTTTTTTCTTTTTCATTAATTTGTTTATTTGTTCACTTTATATCCCTGAGCACAGCCTTCTCCCTCTTCTTCTCCAGTCCCACCCTCATAATCCCTCTACCATTGCTCCCTCTCCATCTCTCAGAGTAGAAGGCCCCCTTGGGTACCAGCCCACCCTGGAACATCTAGTCCCAGCAGGACTAAGCACCTCCTTTCCCACTGAGGCCCAACCAGGCAGTCCACATAGAGGAGGGGCGTCCAATGGCAAGAAACAGAGTCAGAGACATCATCCAATGGCAAGAAACAGAGTCAGAGACATCCTCCACTCTACTTGTTATGGGTTCCACATGAAGACCAAGAACACATCTGCTCCAAATGTGTAGGGGGCCTAGGTCCAGCCCCTGCGGGCTCTTTAGTTGATGGTTCTCTGTGAGGTACTATGGGCCCAGGTTAGTTGACTCTGTAGGTCTTCTTGTAGTGTCCTTGACCCCTCCAGCTCCCTTAATCCTCTCCCTTACATTTCCACAAAACTGCCCACATTCCTCCCTCACTGCTCCATGTGTGTCCTTCCCAAAGCTGCATGTTTCCCCTCAATAGAGGAGAGCCAGTCTTCTCTCAAGGGTATATGAGTAGCTGTGTTCCCCTGCTAGAACCTTCAGACAAGCTGTCTAGTAAAATCTATTTTTTAAAACAATTATTGTTCATACTCTGCTCTGAGTGTCTTATACTCCACAGTCAGAGAGATCTTTCAGGGGGGAAGAAACTTTAACTGTTCAGCATGCCCCATGGTTTTCCATAATTTGCATAGGGTGACAAACTGGGCATAAGAAATACCCTTGGCACAGGCGTTTTCCAAGTTCTGCTTATAAGACAGTAGGGCTTTATTTTAAATTTTTCTAATAGACTAGCTTTTCTAACCACCTTTGTCCATTATTCAACTCATGCAATCCATCACCAATGAATACATGAATATTTATGTGTATTTGTAATATGTATAGCATTTTAGCAGGCAATTCCCTTAAAGACTTCTCCAGTGTTCTGTGAACAAACATCACTGGGCTCCCATGACCCCTTTGTGTGCCAACTTTTAACCTGATTAATTTGATTTACAATATCACAGGCAAGCTCTTATAGGGAAACACAAATATAAAGCCTGTTACTAGGATAGTGAATTAGAAATAACAGAGGAATCCAGCATCCCAAGTCACCACTGGGTGAAATGGAAGGAGCCCGGCAGACTCAGCCTGGAGCTGTGAGGCATTCTAAAAAATTCTCCTTATTGTTTTTGTTTTCATTTTTATCTTAACGAACATCTACAGACTTTACAGCATCATCAACAGCACACACACACACACACACACACACACACACACAGAGTTTCTGCTACCCAACAGGTTAAGCACTTTGGTTTATATGGAGATACCCTTACAGGGTTATACCTGCCTACTTTTTTTAAAAATTAGATATTTTCTTCATTTACATTTCAAATGCTATCCCCTAAAGTCCCCTATACACTCTCCCAGCCCTGCTCCCCAACCCACCCACTCCTGCCTCCCGGCCCTGGCATTCTCCTGTGCTGGGACATATTATCTTCACAAGACCAAGGGCCTCTCCTCCCACCAATGGCCAACCAGGCCATCCTCGGCCACATATGCAACTAGAGACACAGCTCTGGGGGGGGGGGGTACCGGTTAGTTCAGTACTCCCCAGAACTAACCAGTATACCTGCCTTCTTGCTGGTATCCTTTCTGCTACAACACTAGAAAAGTCAGAGGAGTTCACATGAATGAACTCAGAGATAAGAGACATCTCATCAATTTCCATTCAAGGTCAGAACCAATTAGGAGGCAGATAAGGGAATCTAACAGATAGAAGCTCTCCTATCAAATTTTCGGCTTCTTTACTGATTGGCTTTAAAGGACAATACTTGGATGCATCGGCACATCTGGGTTACACGTTACATTCCAGAGTTTGACCACACTTGCTCAGAAGGGGATGGATTCATGGCACTATCGAGAACCGCTAAACAAACAAACAAACAAACAAACCAAAAAACAAACTCCTGCAGAAAGAAATACTTTAAAATGTGCTCAGCAACTGTCAATTCAACAGTACTTTTAGAATTATTTAGGAGGCAAACCTCTGGCCTTGCCTATGAGGGATTATGCAGACAGATAAAGCTAGCCCCTGAGATTGCTTGGAAGGAATTATCCAGGTTGTTTCCCTTAAGGTGGGGAAGACTCAGCTTACCCGTGGGCAGTACCATTCTGTGGGCAGAAGATACAGGCTAAGTTAATGGAGAGAGAGGACATGCACCCATCTCTGCTTCCTGACCAGGACACAGTGTGAGCAGCTTCCTCACACTCCTGTTAGCAATGGGACAAGGAACAATCAAGGCTACATGGGTCTGCTCACTAGTCCATTGTGTCCTGGTTGGCATGTTCCCTTCCTCTAGGAAGTAGAAGTCAAGGATCAGAGATAGGCCAGGAATGCAGCTCTGAACAGTGTCTCCCAAAGGGTGGTCTGAAGAGCAGCTTCATCTGGTCCCTAGTGAAAAATGCAAATTATGGGGCTCCAGACCAATTGAAGAGTCCATCTCATAAGCTCTCCTGGCATTCTCATGTTCCCTGTACTTTGAGTACCCAGATTCAAAAGAATGAAATTCTTGGAGCATTTTCTTTTACCTTAAAAACAATTTGTTCTATTATTGTTGTTGTTGTGTTATTATTATTGTGTAGGTGTCTGAATGCACACACATGAGGACATATGCTTGCCCTATTATATGTGTGGAAGTCAAAGAACAACATTTTGAAATCACTTCTCTTCTTCCACTGTGCTGAGGCAGGATCTCCTATTTCTGTCATGCTGCAGTTTAACTGGCCTTCTATCTTCTGGGTGATTTCCCTGTCTCTGCCTCTCATCTAACTGGGATTATAGATATGTGCCACAATTTCCAGCTTTTTGCAAGGGTTCTGAAGATTGAACTCAGGTTGTCAGACCTGCACATCAGGTGATTTTACCGGCTCAGTCATCTTGTCCACACCCTCTGGGAGTCCTTTTGAAATGTCAAGGTACCTGGGCCTTCTTGAGACAAATCATAACATCATCTCTGGGGTGGAGCCAATTATCAATAGATTTGATACCTATGATGGTGATTGAATATGAAGGCTTTCTAGACATAGCAGATATTTGAAATTAACTCATCCATTCACATTTTTATTAATCATTAGGTAACTCCCCCAATCTCTGCCATATACAGATACTTCCAGGGATCTCTGTCCTAAAGTTACCAGAATAGACACCTCTCAACTCAGGGAAAATTTGTCCTCCAGAGCACACATCTGATTGGCACAAGAAGGAGACAACATGCTATTGGCATTTTGTGGGAATATCTGATAGTATGTAGTACTGACCCTAAAAGCAAAGAAAAATCCAGTTAAAAATGGCAGTAGTGTTGAAGTTTCCACTCTCCTCTGCAGCATGTGATTTTGAACCTACTGTATACCCATGCTCACCGATATGAATGCAATAAAACTTCATTTAAAAGTGATTTACAAAGCCCTTGCTGGACTGGAGAGATGGCTCAGTGGTTAAAATCACTGACTGCTCTTCCAGAGGTCCTAAGTTCAACCATAGGATCACAGCCATCTATAATGGGATCCAATGCTGTCTTCTGCTGTGTCTGAAGACAATGACAGTGTGCTCACATACATTAAATAAATAGATGAATATCTATTTATTTTAAAAAAAAAAACAAACCTTGCGTACTGTCTTAGTTAGGGTTTTACTGCTGTGAACAGACACCATAAACAAGGCAACTTTTATGTTCATTTAATTGGGGCTGGCTTACAGGTTCAGTCCATTATCACCAAGGCAGGAACATGGCAGCAACCAAGTAGGCATGGTGCAGGAGGAGATGAGAGTTCTACATCTTCATCTGAAGGCTGTTAGCAGAATATTGGCTTCCAGGCAGCTAGGATGAGGTTTTATAGTCCACACCCACAGTGACAGACCTACTCCAACAAGGCCACACCTTCTAATAGTGCCACTCCCTGGGCGGAGCATATATAAACCATCACACATACAAGTGAGTTATTTCTCTCTCCCTTATTGAGAGGAAGCAAGAAACATGATAAGTTTTTAATCTCCATTCCTTCAGGCATCACCATCTAGACTCACCAAGTCTTCTTTCTCATGTGGAAGCACATCTTGCAGTGTGTCACACAGACTCACAATGTTCTGATGCTACCTCATGGTGACTAAGTTTACATTCCTAGGTTGTGGTCCAACTCCTAAGAGTAAGTGCCACTGTGTAGCTTCTTGGTATTCTTTCCAAAGTATTTCAGTGAGTGGGAAGATCAAGCCCTGTGGTTTTGTTTGTTTGTTTTAACTCTGTAGACAATGTCTCTTGCCATGCTGTTGGAATTCCACAGTGGTCTTAGTCAATATGCACAGGTCATCTCCATGGACTGAGTTTTCTGAACAAACCTTTCTTCTCTCCTTCATATAACCTTTACAAGAGAACACAGATTATTTCTTGTTCTATGTATTTAATTTTGTGTTGTCCGAAAAGACAGAATATTGCTAGTCAAATTTAGGTGGCAGTTAAACCAAAAATAAGACTTTAATATGCCTTGGGTATTCAAATCTGAGATTCTTTCAGTTTTAGTCTTTTTAGTTGTTGGATCGGTTGGTTTTGCCTTTTTTTTTTTTAACATATAGAACACCAAACACCTTTATTAAACTATGAATGAGGTTTATTTACCTTTCCGGGCATTGATCTTCTGCAGATAGAACTCCAGCTCCTCGCCTTAGAGCACATAGCCGTCTGCTCTGCCACAGGACTGGCCTGGTCTTGAGACAATAAAGGTGAGAAACTTGCCCTGATGGAACTGATTTTGGCATTCTTTTTCCTTCGTCGTATTTCTTTTGAATTTGCTCTAATCTTTTTTTTTTTTTTCCTAAAATCTCTTCCTCCTCAGGAAGCCCCCCACCCCCCCCCGCCCCTTCTTGCGGCCTAGGGGCAGTGCACAGTTGGACTCATACCACTGTCCATGGTGTGCTGTCAGTAAGCACAATGCAGTTCTTCACCAGGGTCTTGGTTCAGACAAGCTCATTATTGGATGTATTGTAGACAATATCAATGATCCTTGCTTTGCGAGTATAACACTCAGAGCCCCAGGAAAAGTTCCCAACATCCAATCTCAGGGCACGGTATTTCTTATTGCCACCTCGAACTCGGACTGTGTGTATGCGGTTAGCAGCAGGCTGTCCCAGCTCATACTTCTGCTTGGGTGGTAGGGTTTTCTCTTATCCCCAGTCTTACGGCGCTTGTGCCAGTTGTCCCGAGAGATGCCCATCGTTCGGCGCTGACTGGAAAGAGGAAGCCCAAAGCTTCACGGTCCGGTTTCTAAAACTCAGCCCTTCCTTCTTTTTTCTGGTTTTGCCTTTTATTTGTTTACCTAAAATCAGACAAGCCTAAGTACATCGTTCCATGACACTTCATAACATTTATTTTCTCTTTGAAGAAATGTCCTTGATAAGTTACTAAATGTTTTTGTTTTTTAGAATGAAGGCTAGAATGTAGATAGGTCACATCAGAACAGCCATACTGTTTGCTAGGTTTGATAGAAAATTGGTACTTCTAAACAGCTTCCCACACCTCACTTCCTCCAGTGTCAGCAGCTAAAGGGTTAAGCCCTGGCACCTGAAAGATCAGATCAAACATCTCTTCCTATTGGACATGATTCAGGTAACTGTTTTTCATATTAACCTTAAGCGTGCATGCCTCTCATTTTAAATCATGCAAATGATTCTCCAAAGATAACACTCCCATATAGCTATAGTTGTGCCATATCTCTAATGGGTGCGTGAATAAAAACATGTCCGATGTCTCATACACTCTTACCTCCCTAGCTTTCTCCTTCCATGGCAAACAGTGATGGTGACTCCTCTTTCCAGGTTGCTTTTGCTACCATAACAATTCTCCGACCTTCCCGAGGGATTAGCCATGGTGAGATTTACTTGTCAAGGAAGGACCATTTATCTTCTCCCTGACAAATTTCAACACACGCAAGCTCCAGCACGAACATTTCTGCAGATTAATCCCTCACCCTTCTCAAACGGAGGAATTATTCTCAAACAATCTATTTCAATACAGAGGTCCCGGTGTGAAGTTAATTTCCACAAACCTTGTGAGTGTGCTACCAAAAAAAAAAAAAAAATGCCATCTCAGTTATTCAGTGAGAACAGAAGCCCTTTGACTTACAGTTATTGTTTACATGTCCTTATTGTTTACATGTAAACAGCAAAGAAAGATAGGGCAGAGCATGCATTTTAAAAATCAGTGATTCCTGTTAGCTTTTGAAATGGCTTCTGTGTACAACACTCGGTGGTCATTAACTATTAATAAATATTTATTCAGCATCTACTACAAACCACTACATGTATATAACACACTGTGAGTGGTTTGCACACACATGTGCAAACAAGCATTGTGCTGTTTCTTTAAATAAAAAAACAGGCACACTTTGCAAAAGCAACATGATATTTAGTTTAATATGGATAACAGGGCTTTATTAAATATTCCCACATTTCTTCATAAGAATCCATTAACATTTGACCATTGGAGTAGCCAAAAAAATCAAATAGAGCAAGTATAGATTAATATATCCTAGAAAAATTACAAGATTCTACAAATATGTAGTAGGGGAAGCAAAAATGAACAAATAAAATAGGGAGTGAGCTGGTGATGTCCACAAGCTGAATATGAATCAGCCATTCGGTGGTATTGTGATAAAAGTCAATATGATACCGATCAATAGGAATGGAGAGGCAAGGCTGAGGTGTAATTCTTCTTCTGGTCTCCCTATTAGTCAAAGGGAAGGAAGTATCCTGACTTGGATACACAGTTAAAATAAAACAGTGTAACTGGGGATGCAGCTTGGTGGTGGAGCACTCATGTAGCCTGCAGTAGATCCTGAGTTTGATCCCCAACACTGAAAAAATGGAAGTCTGATGAGTGAGGATTATCAGCTTTTAACAATCAGACCCACTATGGCTTATTATTAACTATCCAGAAAAACTCTGGGAAATTCTCAGCAGTGACTTTGTGATGTCAATTAAATGAAAAAAAAAAAAAAAAAAAAAAAAAAACAACTTTTTTTCAGTCTAAAATAAACTGCATAGAAACTTCCTCTGTGAAGAATCCTTTTATTATCGCAACAGAATGACAAAGAAATCAAATAGACACTACATGCCTTTAACCTTGGCACATGGGAAGCAGGAGGATGTCTGTGAATTCCAGGATGGGCTAAGTATGGATGAGGGGTTATTTACAGGAGCAGAAATGACTCAAAGACAGCTGCATCACCAAAGTCACTCCTCTCTCCCTCAGCATGAGTGACAGCTCCCAGAAGCTGGGAACATGGAATACTGTACAGTCTGTAGCCAGCTGCTGGCCATGGAAATAACCATACATTAATTGTATTCATGCTACATAGATTTTTAACTATATCCTCAGTTGCCTTATGAACTTGCTCTTGGCCAAGAAGATTACATGTATAATATTGTTGCATAATAGAAAAATCACACTTTCTGGTTAACTATATTCTTGTGGATTAACATTACAATGTATAGATATTAAGACCCTGGCAAATAGTGTAGCAAGGCGATGGTCCAGTGTGATGCTAGCCACAGCTTTTTTCTTTGGATTATCTCATAAAGAATATTTTAGTATTAAAGAGCAAACCTATTTTAAGGTAATTTTATTTTCCATTGTCTCTTGGAATTGCCTTCCTTTTCAATATTAACATTCTGTTGATCCGAGAAACCACAGAAGAAAGAGCTGGTTCTACAGCCTGGGTTCCATTGTGGGGATGAAAGAAGCCGATGCTTTGGTATAGAGAACTTGTCCTCTGACCACTCCATCATTGCTTGGTTGAACTCCAAATATTTTAACCAAAATATGCTATTTTATTTACTGTTTGTTTGTTTTAGAATTGTGCCTTGATTCAGATAGAAAGGCTGGCTGTGTTTCTCAAGTTTTAGCTTTATCCCTGCCCTGGTTTTGTCTCTCATGAAGGTTCATGGCAGCCTCTTCCTAACTCACTGCAGCACAGCTTGGGACAATTGCATGTAAAGAGGCAGAAGCACAAGGCATATTCTACTCACCTCTTACTTATATTCCCACTCACATTCTGAAGCTTCTTGCATAAGTATTCTGGCAACTCATATAGTCAATTACTCATGAATATTAATGATGTCTCAGAAACTAAAAACAAATGACTATTGACCTATGTATATCTGGCACATACTGAGTGCATAGGAAGTTTAAGCTGAGGCATCAGACATCTTGGGAAGTTATAAAGATTAATCAGAAACAGATTCTAGAAGGGAAACCCAAAATCTGAAATTTGAGATGCTTGTTTTCAAAGTTGGCCTCTTCTTCTTCTTCTTCTTCTTCTTCTTCTTCTTCTTCTTCTTCTTCTTCTTCTTCTTCTTCTTCTTCTTCTTCTTCTNCTTCTCCTTCTTCTTCTTCTTCTTCTTCTTCTTCTTCTTCTTCTTCTTCTTCTTCTTCTTCTTCTGGCTTTTTCGAGACAGGGTTTCTCTGTGTAGCCCTGGCTGTCCTGGAACTCACTTTGTAGACCAGGCTGGCCTCGAACTCAGAAATCCACTGCCTGGCATAAAAGAATTTTTTAAAAGTGCACATAGTCTAGTTATATTTTGGAAATACAAATTGTCTTCCTCCTCCTCCTCCTCCTCCTCCTCCTCCTCCTCTTTCTTCTCTCTATTATTATTATTATTATTATTATTATTATTATTATTATTATTAGACATGGTGTCTTTTTGCAGCTCTAGTTTTTCTGGATCTCACTCTGTAGACTCAGGTTTTTAAATACTAATACACACAATTTAGAATACACTATAAGTAAATGATGCTGCTTGCTCTTATAATAGGTGGGGATACTCCTTTTACAAGATCGAGCTGTAGGTTTAAATTGACTTAAGTTGACTTCTGCTATGGACCATCTCTCACTGCTGATAATCTTTGACAGATAACGCAATCAGAAGCCACTGTCTAGGAATAGCAATTCCCAGTTTTTTGTTTGGTTGGTTTTTGTTTTTGTTTTTGTTTTTGTTTGTTTGTTTTTTGGTGTTTTTTTTTGTTTTTTTTTGTTTTTGTTTGTTTTTGGTTTTTCGAGACAGGGTAGCCCTGGCTGTCCTGGAACTCACTCTGTAGACCAGGCTGGCTTCAAACTCAGAAATCCGCCTGCCTCTGCCTCCCGAGTGCTGGGATTAAAGGCGTGTGCCACAACACCCGGCACATTCCCAGTTTTAACTCCCAGAGCACAGCTCTTCCCATCTGGGAAGGTGGCTCCAAGTGTCTCTGAGCACCTGTAGTTATTTCTTTTTTACCAGTCTCTAGCCAAGTTGTTCTGGCCTTGCCTCTCCTGAAGCTACAGCCTAAACTCCAGAGGTCAAAAAGAAGCCTTAGAACAGACAGGACTCTTGACACCTAGGCTGACAGGCCTCACATGCAGCATTGGCCACATCAAACTATGTCATCTAGTCAGATCAGATACCTTAGTATCTGCAAGTATACTCTATTGTGTTTGCACAATGAGACAATCTAAGGAAGCCTTTCTCAGATGTCCTTATTGAACAATGCATGACTGGATATGAAGATGGGAATAGGCAACAGATATAAATATAGCTGTAACTATGAATTGTTATAAGTAGACACCCACAAGCATGTAAAGTTATGATGCTCATAATGTTAGGAGGAATTATCTAGGCAAATTACGTTTATGTTTTTTGTCCTTAATTCCGAGAATATTATAAAAACGGGGATGAGGGGGGACAAAAAGACAAGACAAAGACTCAAGTAATCACAAAGTCATTTAGCAAAGGATTCAAATCTAAAAAATCTGGCCAACAGATAAATTGAATACTCAGCTCACATTTTAGGTGATATGGCTAATGGTGGATTGATAATGAGCTCTGGTCTTCATTGCATCTGCCTTCTACTTTCTCATTTATCTTACTTTTATTTTAGTAAAGTTGCACAGCCATTTTAACAGAATGGAATATAAGCCTATTCCATCCTTCTGTAGAATAAAATATATTGTCTTCTTACCAAATACAAACAAAAAAACTCCACAAGGCAAATAATAAAAAGTTAAATTATAATATTTTACTGTTCTCGTATTTACCTGAAAATTATTCCCAATAACATTTTTAATATATCAGCTAACCTTTATTGCACTTCATTTGATGATAATATTGTTCAAAATACATGATTGTCACAGAGACCTATTGAATTTCTCACAAATTAGCATCATAAAGCAATTGGTCATGCATCTATAGCGCTCAGTGATTCTGGCTTCTTCATCTTGAAGCTGTGTTTGAGCATGCAGTGTTGAAAGATGATTGACCACAAGAGATGAGATGCTAAAATCTAAAAGCACATAACACATCTGATCCATAAAGCCAAGGTTGCTAATTGGGCAATATTGTGCCTGCTTATAAATTGGCTCTCATAAATGTGATGAAGGCACCTAAGGATAATACATGGAATTTTCTACCCATAAAATGTATTTCATTAAATCAGACATCACCTAACACATTTTGTAATTATAATTTAAATAAAACTCACATACTACTACAAAATTGAGTTACTTAACCACCTAGCACAAACTCAATAGACACAGAGCAGGTCATTAGAATAAGAAGTAAAACTAATTAAAATTCAACAATTCTGTACCCCCCCAAAAGCAATTTTTTCCATTAGAGACCTAAACATAACTTAAAAAAACATTTTAAATAATTTTTATTTTATCTACATTGCCATAATGAAAAAAATCACGAAAAACCATGCACAACATGCAATTTCTCTCTTTCTTTCTTAGTCAAGACAGGGTTTCTCTAGGTAGCACTGATTGTCCTAGAACTCCCCATATAGACCTAGCTGGCCCCAAACTCACAGAGATACACTTGGCTCTTCCTCCTGAGTGCTGGGATTAAAGGCATGAACCACCAAGCCCTTCTCTGGCTGAACTTTTTTTAAAAAAAGATTTATTTATTATTTTATGTATCTGAGTACAATGTCTCTCTCTTCAGACACACCAGAAGAGGGCATCTGATCCCATTACAGATGGTTGTGAGCCAGCATGTGGTTGCTGGGAATTGAACTTAGGACCTCTGGAAGAACAAGTCAGTGCTTTTTAACCACTGAACCAACCTTCCAGCTCCCGACTGACCTATTTTAATAAGATATTTTATTCTCACTTTTCAGTCATTGAATATTTGTTTGTATAGTACTGTCTGTGCCAGTGGAAGCTCAAGACCAGTGGGTCACAGATAACAAAATTTCTACATGCTCAAGTTTCTTCTAAGGTAGTGACTTCAAAACCTGTATGTATGAGCAAAGCTAAGGGGTCTCATCAGGTTTTATATACATGTCTGTACATATATACATATGTATATACATGTAGCAATAATAATTAAAGATGAGATTATGAATTTGGAAAAGACACAAGAGGAATTGGAAGGAAAAGAGGAGCAGGAAGGATATAATGAAGTGCTCATTAATTTATATGAGGTAGTTGGGAGCAAGTCTAGCTATAAGGCCTACACATTCATAAATTAAGTCTTTGTGTTAGTATTGGGAGCTGACAGATTGAGATAGTCCCCCAATAAACACACACATGCTTTTATTTTATTTTATTTTATTTTATTTTATTTTATTTTATTTTATTTTATTTTATGTGAATCAGTATCTTGCCTGCATGTATGTTTTTATAGCACACACATACCTGGTGTCTGTGGAGGCTAGAAGAGGGTATTGGATCTCCAAGAACTGGAATTACAGATGGTCATGAACTTCCATGCTAGTACTAGAAACTGAACCTGGAGCCTCTGTGAGAGTAACCATGTCTGGCTGGTGAATTGAAAACACCTCAGAAAGTTCTAGAATATGCAAACAGCATACATCTATTTGTTTAAAAGTAATTCCAGTATTATCTGTTCATCAATTCCCCCACTAAAATAATCCTAGCACCACACACATCTTGATGTGAAAAGGATGCTAACAGGGCTGGTTCCTNGGTGAGTAATATTCCTTTTCCCTCCCCTAACATGGCATGACCTTAGCAGCTATTCATTTCCTTTGAACTGTGTTTCAGTTTGGGAAGGACCCTGACACAGTGGCATGGTTCTACGTGAGGGACCTATTTAAATCTTGTTACCTCTTTCTCACAGAAGACTCATTGCAGAGTGTTTGACAACTGTGCCCTGAGAAACTACTTCGAAAAATGAAAGAATACTTATTGAGTCGTCAGCATAGTAACTAAAGCTCCTCAAAAGTGAAGAAGGAACGATCTCTTAAATTCCACACTGTGTTCTGATGACTCATGAGTCCGGAGCAGAGACCATCAGGATCTTAAGAACCACTTTTTGAACATTTCCCTACGGCTGCCCAGTGCATTAATGCCAAGACACTTCTGGGATACTGTTAAATGAGAATTTAAGGTGGAAAAAACTCTATTTGTCTTACTGGAAAAATGATTTTAGACGACAAGTTTTTAGCTCCATTTATTGACTTTTTGGACTCTTTAACAGCTAATCCTCTTCTGTTCCTAGTCTTGCAATCTTCTGCTCTTTCTTCCAACCTTCTGACCACTGTATTTTTATATGATTATCATTTCTCTGGAATTAGAAAATATGTTTTTGAGAAGCATTTTGGTTCGCTACAACTTGGTGAAAAGATATTCAGTCTTGCTGTTGGAACTTTAGAGTGCTTCAATGTTAGGAGAAATATTGATTAATATGGGCACATTTTAAAACTGCTTAAGGTTCACCAATCAATTTTTAAACTTTCTTTTTGTTGCAGTAAGATTTAAAGAGTTTTATTACTACTTTCTTATCCTTCCTCTACTTCCCCCTCCTCACCCTCAAAGCTTGGGAAACCAGGTTCTTCAAAATTCTAGGTGAAAGATTTACCAATAACCTATCTCTCCAAAAAAATAAACATTCCTTTTATTTTATTTATTTTTTGCTTGGGAAAAATTTTGCAAATTTTAGGACTCATTTTAATCTGAAAGGCTGCCTTCCACAATGAAAATAATTAGGCAAAGTGGGTATATGTATATATTTGTTGCAAGCATTTCACAGATATTTCTCCCTTGGTTTCATAAGAGTTGGATCTTCATTGTGGATGAAATCTCTGTGAATCCTAATCACTGGTATTATTCTTCAGGTGACCTTCATCAGGTGACTTGAGACTCAAAGCAAATAGCCTTAGTTGCTACCATGAAAAGTATGCTATACAAAATACATTTAGATAAACACAATGGGCAAGGTGGAAAAAAAGAATAAAGAGTAACACCATGGAATTGGCCTTTTACATTTAAACACTGTTCCAATTAGATACATCATATATAATATTAAAATATGTGTCATTTACCATTAAGTTACTTGTATCATTCTAAGTGTCAGTCTTTCCAAACCCTGAAAGATCTGGAAGTCAACAATGCAGCTGGATTGTCTCACCAGAGAATCAGAACAAGAGCTGATTCCTTTGTTTCTCCACCCTTTTCTGCATGACAAAACTTCATAACAGTGTGGATGGAAAGATTTCTCAGTCACTCTGTCTGTCTGGGCTGACTCAGTGGCCCCAAGCAGTCAGCTGGGGAGCCAGATGGACCTGGGAGGTCTAAGGAAGCCTCCATCTATCAGCTATCTGGTGGGGTTGTCAACTCAGAAACTCAGCTTGCCTTTTTCATCTTTCAGGAAGTAAAAGTTTTTTTTTTTTTTTTTCCAGAATGAACACTGAGACCTTCTAGGAAATGCAGACACTGTAGTCTTTTAAGTCCTTTCTGTGTCACACAATACCATGTCTGGCAAATTCTGTGGCTTTAATAACTCACAAGTTAAGGCCAGAGTCAAGGTCCCCAAGAAGGGATTCCTCTTGTGTATGGAAAGTGATAATGAGATCATATTGAATGGCTACCTAGAACTGGAGGTATTTGTGGTCAGTAATCAAGGTACATCTTTGATTGCAAATGCTAGCTACTCAGTTCCTAGAACAGCTAGGCATCTTATCCCAGCATGTGAAATAGCAAGTGTTCATTGTAAATGTATAGCAGACATTTGAAAGACACTGCACACAGTGTAACTTTAGTTATCTTTTCCAAACCAAACTAGAAACTTGACCTGATTCCTATCATGCTTTCCACTTCCATCCAATACTTCCTGTAGTATGACAGCATTCTTAGTATTTCCTAAGATAATCCAGCAATTCAGATTCCATCAACAGCTCTCCAAGGGTTTATTAGGTCACCATTTCTAAATGGAACAGTGTTTCAAATACTCTTTTTTTTTTTTTTTTATTCTAAAATTTTATTTATTTTTTTTCCTCTCTTTATTAGATATTTTCTTCATTTACATTTCACATGTTATCCAGAAATTTTCCCTTACCCTCCCGCGTCCCCGCCCTGCTCCCCTACCCACCCCCTCCCACGTAATGGCCCTGGCATTCCCCTGTTTTGGGGCATATAGAGTCTGTATGACCAAGGGGCCTCTCCTCCCAATGATGGCCAAC
>LR753372.1:381525-431075 GCA_902729485.2 Mus minutoides
GGCCTATCCGCTGCGTTCAGAGAGGGATCCAAATACTCTTTTCAGTAACAATTATATGGCAACTACTATGTTACAGGCCTAAACGGAAAAAGAAACTTATATGTTACATATATATGATGAAATTGTGGAGTTAGTCTGATACACAAGCCTGAAATGGCAATTAGAGAACACCAGAAAAACTGCTTCCTTCTTCGTTAGCAACTTTCTCCAACATTTTTCAAATGTCAGATCATTTACTAAAGAAACTACAAGTAAATACATTGCAATATAAACAGAGAAGGTTGGGCAGAGATCTGTTTTATGTTATTTAAATTCTACTGACAGCATCTACATTTTATAGCTTAGTAATCTTTCAGTAGCTATGCCTTGATGTATGTAAAAATAGATAAATAACAAAATTAATAGCATTTATTTTGTCTCATTCAAAGATCCCCATTATTTGTGCTATAAATAACACTGGCCATTAATACTTGTCTATGAACTGTAAGTACTTTTTAATTGTATCTCATTATGGCAAACACTACAGAGCACAGCTTTCTGTCCCTTTCCTTCTACGTAAAGAATCTATAGATTATAAAGAGGTGTGTCTCACATACGCATAGTCTTTGTGGGCAAAAGCAGATTTTTCCCATTTTAAATGTTTCCCTTGGACAATGATCATTTTGTGTGTGAGAGCAGCGTTTTATCTTTTAATTTATTTTAACTGCTTGAAATGGACCAGCTGCAGAGTGGGAAGTGTGTTGACATTTATCTGAAGTCTTATCTTTATTAAATCACTTGTATTATTATCCTATATAAACAACTTAATAAACACAGTAAATACTTATCTAACTGGAGTCAGTAAGTCTATTGAGCCAGCCAATTTACTCTTAATTTTCTGAATTAAAAAAAAAAAAGATAAAACCTGCTGTATCAGTTGAGTCACTGGGGAAATTAAGTCTTCAGTTATCAAATCTGCTGCCAAATCCAAAGTCTCCCCATGAGAACTTGGAGAGCTTTTGACTCTTTCTTTTCTATAGACACAGATGGAACCACATCCTGACCTTTATGCACAGTCTACTTCAAAAGTACTGACATGAACAGGAAGATTTTCTTTTCCTCCATACATTCCCCCAGCTCCAGTAACTTTCACCTGTCCTTCTCCAATCAAAAGAATAGCATTAAAAGTCAGTATTTATTCATATTTATATTATTATTATTATTATTTATTAGTCTTCATCCTCTTATTCATTATAGAAGAGCAAAGAGATGATTCTTCCAAATTGAAAATCACAGAACATTTAGAGGATTCTCTATGGTCTGAAGCCATGTGCTCCATTATGGTAGCCACTAGCCATGTAATTTAAATAAAAGTTTAAGCTGCTTTTTTAGTCAAATTAATAATTTTCCAGGTACCCAGTAATTATATGAGATAAACATGCCTACATTCACAGAAGTCTATGGAACAGACTGTATCTAAATAAAACAGAAATGACCTGGGTACTCTAGCCTGAACACCTCTATTTCATTTTTTCTGTTCTACCTATATGATTTTGTGTTCATTAATTTACCAAGACAAACATATACTGAAACCTCCTTTCCCTCTCTCCTTCCCTAGCAGAAATTACTGTCATGAAAACTACTCATGACATGACATGTTCTCAGATGAAGCATGTCTTCCCTAAGTTAGAACGCATGTACTCAAGAGTAATAGCATTTAATATTTTTTGTTCTGATGACAAACTCATTAAATTTCTTCACAGATCATTCAGTTTAGATGCAGAAGCCCAGGGCCACTGTAAGTAGATCTTAGACCATTATGTATTCCATTGCACACTATGCAAGCACATTTGATTTTATATGTATTTTCTTAAAAGATTTCCATTCTCAAAAGCAGCTAAGAATCTGGATCAGATTTTTTGCTTTTTTGCTTGAATTCAGATTCTTCTGGGAGATTCTTCAGAGCCAAACCTTCCTCCCAAATATAAACTCAGGAAGTCAGAGGATGTTAAAAGCACAAAGGTTTCTATGCCATTTGTTTACTTAGAAGATAGTGAACAACTGTAAAGATTAAAGGTGCAGTGATGAAACCTTTCAGTGACAAGGACTGGTGCTGTTAACATGTCACAGGTATATATATATATATATATATATATATATATATATATATATATATATATATATGATGTATGCACGTGTGTCTATCTAAGTATGTCACATGTATGCAGGTACCTTCAGAGGCCAGAAGAGGGTATGAGATGACTTGGAGCAGGAGTTACTGGCAGTTGTGAGCCACCTAAAATGAGTGCTTGGAATTGAGGTCCTCTGGAATTCCATACAGTTCTTTTACTACTGAGCATGCTCCCGTATGGCCAGTTTTTAAGTAATGGCTTTGAACATTGATCCTTCTTCTCCCACACCTCATGAAAGCTGGGATTGTATGTGTACACACACACAGTTCTCTGGACCAGCTTTATTGAGACTTTCACATGAGAAAAAAATGAAATGCAGTCTTTTCTTTCTGAAGCTTCTCAATAATTAGATATACCTTTGAATGTGTTAAATAAGTATGATTTGAACTCGGACTTCTAGGTCTCCAGAACTGTAAGTAATATGCTGATTTTCAAGCTACTTAGCCTATGGCATTCTGTTACAGCATAAAAAAATGGACTAAGACAATCTTCTTGTGGCTACAACCTTCAACTTGACCTTCTCCTCCCCTGCTTCAGAGTACCCTTCAACAATGGAAATACAGGAAACCTGAAGAACTAAGCAGGAGGGCATGAAAGAAAACTTGAAATGCACGTGGGACACTCAGTATTTCTTTAGGAACTGCCATGTGCCTTTGACTGATATCTTTCCAGGAGGTGACAGCCTGGTCTATTACATTACATTTTGTGGGCAGAGAGTGGAGGAGAATATTCTAGAAAAAGTACTTCACTTAGAAGCTTTGAGGTAGAAGAGAAGGAATGCTAAAGGAATAGGGATGGTCTGTGCTCATGCCCCTGATTCCACAGACTCTCCAGTGAAGCTTTCTGTCTATTTCAGAGGTCAAAATACTTCAAAGGGAATTTGGCTTTCCCCAGGAATAAGGGCAAAAGGTACAGTGGCTGCTGAAGGACCCAGAAGGATTGCAAACTTGACAGCACCAGAACATTCATCTTCATTTTAGGTCAGGACTCTGAGATGAAGATGTGTTCCAGTTCATTCTGACTAAAGATAGGTTAGCAATTACATTATGAAACCACCATTGAGTCAGGTAATGAAAAACTAATATGCTGTGAATTGTAAATGTTTTCTGATCTTGCCTCTTGGACAATGTATATACAGACAGTTTTCACACAGAACATTTCTCATTTACTCTCCTCAAAAAAAAAAAAACTTTAGCAATTATTGGCTTTCCTTTGTAAAGATCTTCACAGAGACCATTAAACACCCCCTCCTCCTCCTTCCTTTTTTCTCTTGTTTTTGAGTCTTTGAGATTTTAATCTGAAAATACAGCTCATCAGGCAATAAGTAAAACTCAGAATCTTCCATCTCTTAGCATATTTCTAAATCTTTTGATTGGCTAGAATCTAATACTAAACAAGTTTTCAAAGCAAACAATCCCATCATGATATTATTTTCTTGGCATTGAGAAAAAAATTCAATGACCCACTTTATTAACAGAATTCCTAGCCAAGCTTATAATAATTTCTGGCCTCTGTCCTTTAGTGATTTCCAAGGGATCTAGAAGCCTATATCTGATATAACTAGTACAGCTAGGAAATTAGCTGTTCACTCTTTAGCCTGGGGCTTAATGGAATCCAGTCTTGATATCACTGGCACTACTTAATAACTCACACACAACCTCTTTCTGAGGCTTCAACAAATGCTGACCCACTTGTTGCCTGTGCTGAGATTCCTCATTTCAGCCTTACCAGCAAAGTACACCCTTCCTGCTCACTCATAATGTATTCGACAAAGAGTCAGTTAGTACCTACGACATACCATTTCTCAGATGCTCAACTATTATGGAGAAGCTACTGAATTCATTCTATTCAGAAAATCAGGTAGTGTTCATACTTTTTTTTTTTAACCATATCTGTATAGACTTGCCTCCTATGGTTAGCCAATTCTTACCTTAAATTTCAGGCTGTTTTTCTGGTAACTACGAGTTCCTGTGTTTATAACACAGAATTTTATGGATGCAGGAGAAGAGTAGAAGTCCAGATAATTTCATGTGTTGTGAAGACATCATATAGTATATGAAACTAGAATTCTAGACCTTGCTTAGCTCAAACAACTTGAATGTATGACGCACGCAGCACTGAATTCAGTATTAATATCATGGTGTTTGGGAATCATTGTCTGATTCTAGGATTTTGCTTCCTTGTTTCTCATGAATTGGAGAGGGAGGGGGATGGGAAAAAAATTAAGAAAGTAACTTTGCCTGAAGGCATCACAAGCATCATTTGCTCTGTGTCCCTGCAATACTCAACACATACTTCTATATGTTACATAGTATTTTCTATAACCTGCCTTTTCCATTACAGTTTCCAATTCCTACCCTGTAATTTCTAAGTACACATAATTACTACTTCAGGTGTTAAATTCCACATTTGTAAGTATCTACACCCCAGCCCTCCAAAACAAAAGACAGCTAGCTAAATACAATTACCACATTATGAAATGTGCAAATTTTAGCAATAATAATGGTCTAAGAATATTCAGACTGAGACAATTTTCCTCAGGATCCTGAATTAAATGACCAAATGATAAAACTCTACATTTCTTTCCTTTGATAATTTTGACTTTGGGTTGCGTATTTAATAAGTAACCAAATTCCACATGTTAGGCAACAGAAAGTAGAAATTAACAAGAAAATTGAGTGTTACTATATGAATATTCACAGCCTGTCTCTGGAGAGAACACTTTATATCATCCTGGTTCTCAGCTCAGTGTTCACAGAAACAGTACTTCCCCTACCTGTGGGCATATCTCTAGGCATTGAACATATTATTATAAGAGAAGCCAAAGAGGTCTGTTCTCCAGTCACTTTTCTACCAACACAGGTAGACTCCTGCATGACCTTAATGCTGATGACGTGTGGCTTGAATAGGATTAATACAGTGCATATTGTATGCAATCTAAATATAGTGCTTTATCACCATACCCCCCAGCAGTTCCTTGTAATGTTGTATTATAAGAATCACTCAAAATCAAAATTGAGTGAATTATTTAAACAGGAATTACACTGCAAAAACTAAGATTCTGCCTCACAGAACCATAAAGGTCAGTCAGCTGTATCTTTGGAAGATAATTTGACAATGTTCTCATCTGGTTCTCAGCCTTTGTCCCTTATCTAAAGTTTGTTTCTGTTGCAGGATATTTGATCATACTGTGAACCCTGAGATTGTATACTGGAAAAATCTAATTGTGGTGTGGCTCAGCTCTAGCACACACCTTTAATCCAAGAGTTTTCTGTTTATTTTAAACAAGATTAAGTAAAGCCAAGAGATAGGTCAAGAGATAGATCAAGCAACCAGTTGAAAGGGAGTGAACGTAAGAAAAAGCCATCAAGAGTGGGAGGAAGTTAGGAGGACAGACAGAGGGACACACAGGAAGTAGAAAGGCAGAACTTTCTGTTGGAAGGGTTTTAAGACTGAAAAGTGAAAACTGGCCTTTCCTTTTGAGATGTTGGCTGAGAAGGAAGGTCAGCTGGGTGGTTTCTCTGCCTCTGTGAGCTAGCAGGTTTGCACCCTAGCATCTGGCTCCTGAATCTCCTTTAGTAAAAACAAACGATTGAGATTTTGTTTAAAAGATGTTTCTACTCTTTATTAACAGAAATGAGTGCCTTAACCATTGTTAAATCTTCAGTTCTTGTCAAAATTCAATTCAATATGCCTCTTGGCCTGGAAGGTCTATCTAAGAGGCTATCCTACAGATATGCTTGTATGTTTAAGAATTAATCTATGTAGAAGGTGTGTCATGAGAACATTATTTAATATAGAAACGACTGGAAACAGCCTAAATGTCCAGCAGGGAAGGGCTGATTTAAAACTCTGTGGGGATATTAGTATCCTAATATGTTGCATTTAAAGAAAAGAGGAATCCCTTTCTGCATTTTGAACTTGCTGCTATAATCATGCCTCATGTATATACATGAATGCATATTGCTTACACATATTAACTTTTTAACATTTTATTTATTTATTTAATATGAGTACTCTGTGCATGTATACCTGCATACCAGAGAGAGCATCAGATCCCATTATAGATGGTTGTGAGCCACCATATGGTTGCTGGGACTTGAACTCAGGACCTCTGGAAGAGTAGCTGGTACTCTTAACCACTGAACCATCTCTTCAGCCAACACACATTAGGTTTTTAAATCAATAAAATAACTGTGGTGTCCTTTGTTTTCATTATACCCATGAAGAAACCGAACTTTATTGTGGCTATTAGAATGGGTTACATAAAAATCACACATAATCAAGTATTTCTAGTGCATAAGGGCTATGTGGTGTTTTTCTTTGTCTTTTCATTCTGACAACACGGCATCAGCCTGTGTATGCTACAGTTTCTTCATGAACCATAAGTCACAACACTGACAAATATATTTGGTTTAGAACCAGTTCCGGGGCATTTTCCTTTGCACTTCTTGGAGTATGGAGCTGCTTTAAAGCAGCTACTCTGAATATGCACAGATGATTCTCAAGGACTCTGACTCAGGGTCAGACTCATTCCTTAGCCCAATGCTTGCCTGTTTCTACTCATAAAAAGAGAAGCTGGAATATTTTGGACTTGACCTTTAGTTATCAGAGCATTCAGAAATCATTTAGAAGGTATCCAGGTACGTGCTTGCAACAGCTTGAAAAGGAGAAACTTAATCCAATTATTTTAAAGGCAATGACTTTGATTTTTCACTTTTCTTATTGTCAACTACTGATACCTATTGACTTAAAAACAAATAAATAGATTATGTTCAAAGACTGTCGGGGAGGATTTTTAAGCTATAACAAACAAAGAAGTTTGAGTCCCTCAAAAAGTAATGAAACTTTGTGTCAAGATGAATTTAGTGCATTAAATCTGCTGTAGGTTTAAATCAATGCAGATAGAGCCAAACACAACACAACAAAACAAAATAATACGAGGGAATATTCAGAAACATTGATCATAGCCAAAATACGCCCCAGCACTGTGAAGAGGTTTACTTCAGTAATATCTGTGGTCATTGACTAAATCGATAAAACTCATTCTTTCAAGAGCATCCAATTATCAGCTTACTGTTGAGTAGACATTCTAATAAATCAGCATACTTTACATAGAATTAGACAAGGGCAACATGCAAATTAATAATAGCACACACAAAAAAATCTGGGGTGAACTCCCAGCAGGCCCAGAAAATCATGTTGTGATTAATTGTTTCATTTAAATTTGGTTCATAGAAGCAAACATTTCACAGTCATACCCATCTGATGGGTAGTTTATGGCTAGCCATATTAATAGAGTTTGATTAAGCACTTAAGAGAAAAGATCAATACACCTTTGTCATATTTACACAACAAAAGGCAGCGTGTCAGTGAGTGGAAACCAGCAGGAATGGAGGTACTATATTATTCACGAAGTTAACAGTAATATATTTTACAAGCACTTTAGTCATTTAGAAAATGGGCCTTATTAATAGAGCTCAACAGCTTAGATGCAATGAACTGAAAAATGAGTAGAGCAAAAGAATTTCCAGAAACAAAATAAATCAACTCAGTTAATATTGATAATTTTTTTGCAAGAAGCATACACAAATTACAAGTAGAAAAGATTTAGTGTACACCTTAGCAAAGTATTATTAATTATGGCTCAGGCCAGGTGAAGGAAACTTAGATAACTGTCCTAAAATTGTCCCAGTGTGTCATAAGCCTTCTTGCAAGATCCACTGAAAATTACCACTCCTTAGCAGAAATGTCCCACTAAATCAGCATCTCATTTTTATCTAGAGAGCCTGCTCAGTGGGGTCACCTATCATTTACATCACCTGGAAAACTCAGACATTGAGTATGATGAGCTGAGTTCCTGATAATCTGCAGCAAACACTTCAAGAAGAGAAACCAGCTTCTGGACACGGAGGAATTCAAGGGGATCATCACTGTTCCTCTATAGTTAGAGCCACTGGATGGGTCTGCACTGTCTTGGTCCCACAAAATAGTCTAATAAAGCTGGATCCTGAGTAGATCCTGAGCTTAAAATTTAGGAGCTGAAACTTTAAGGGAGGAACCAGAAATGATACTTTACAGTCTATACCCTATGTAAGCAGGAAAACTGCTAATGGGAAATGGGTAGAGTGGAAACATTTTTAACTCTGTAAGCCAAGAAACCTGGGTTTGAGGCCTACCAGATGACTCAGTAAAGACACTTGCCAACATCCATGATGACTTGAATTAACTATCAGAACCACCTACAGGGTAAAAAGAAAGATCTGATAGCTGGAAATTGTCCTCTGGTCTCACTTCATTGTGGTATGCACATGCCACACCCTCCTTCCCATAACACACAAAACAAATCTGGGGCTGATTCTTATAAGTACATCCCTACTGTCTTAATCTTTTTGGGTGTGGTGGTAGTGGTTTGTGTGTATATGGTGTGCATGTATGTGTGTGCATACATACTTTGGGGATGCGTTATCATTCTTTTCACAACAGAATGCTACTATCTGAGTAGCTTACAAAGAGCAGAGAATTCTTTCTTATAATTCTGGAGTTGTAGAAGCCCCAGGTGAGTACCAGGTGCAGGCCCTCACTGAGAAGTTTCATAAGGTATATGGATGAGAATTCTAGAGACTAGATACTCAATTTTTTGTCTTTTTAAAATGTCACTAATCTTATCCTAGGGGCTCCATCTACTCTCATGACCAAATACATTCCTAATTATCTTCAAAAATTCTTACCTCCAAATACCATTGGGACATATGCACTACCATGCTGGTTTAATGTGGTGCTGGAATCAAACCTAGGCTTGACATATGCTAGGCAAGCACTCTGTCAACTGAGCTATACTCTTGGTTCCTATATAATATTCTTATAAAAAAGAAGATTGAATGTAGTAAAAAAATTGATATGTGATGGTTTTATAAATTCTTTTCTTGTTACTATTGAGCTTTTCAAATACCAGACCCCTATCTCACCCTAGGCCAACCATATCAAGATTTGTGGAAAGGAAAGCCCAGTTTTACAAATTCTTTGAATACGTGCACAGAGATGAGAGAGAAAGACAGAGAGAGAGAGAGAGAGAGAGAGAGAGAGAGAGAGAGAGAGACAGAGACAGAGAAAGAAAAAAGAGGAGAGGAGAAGAGAGGAGAGGAGAGAGGAGAGGAGAGGAGAAGAGAAGAGAAGAGAAGAGAAGAGAAGAGAAGAGAAGAGAAGAGAAGAGAAGAGAAGAGAAGAGAAGAGAAGAGAAAGAGAGAGAGATGTCATGACTATTCCTAGTAAGGTGGAAGAGAGGGTTTGTTGTAAATAAAAAGGAGAAAATATGCAGCGACAGAGGCATCTGGATCACTCTGGTCCAGAGTGAACATGAAGCACAGGGAGCAGTAGAGAGGGTGGAGCCAGGAGACCAGTAGAACAAAAGGCCAAAAGGGAAAATGGGTAAAAAGGACCTGTGTAGCCAAAATTATTGGATTATATAGGAAAGAGCAGCTGAGGAGAATTTGGACTGGACTGGAGAATTTGAGTAGGGGATGGGGTGTGCGAGCTGAGAGGACCCTGTAACAGGTAGGGACTGAAGGACTCTGAGAAAACATGGTGGCCAGCATCAGTTTTGATATGTTAATAGACACCTCAGTTAGACTTCTATCCTGGTTCTGAGACCTAACATGCACTCAGTAAAGACAGAGTGGCACTGATTTGTAGAGCCTCTCTGGAACATCCCAGTCATTTTGGATTACCATGGCTTACTTAATCATTCAAAAGATGATGTCCACAGAAGCAACAAAGCCTGGATTTTGTTAGTAAGTTCATAAGCAGGAATCATTATCAGGTGAGCAACCACCATCTCCCCATTCGCTAACAACATTTGCCAGATTTCCAATACTTTCTTATGTTTGATTTCAATCTCTAGAACTATTTCAAGTGCTGTTCTTTCCTTATATTTGTGATGTAACAGTAGAGAAGTCTACAAAGGAGGAAATTAAAAGGTATCCATTGGATGATCACAAAATTGTCTTTTTTACATATTTTAAAACCAGCAATGGCCTTTGTGGCCTGAATTATGGCAATTAGAGCTTGTGTGTGTGTGTGTGTGTGTGTGTGTGTTGTGCACACACACACTTCCCCTTTATTCTGTTCCACTGTCCTCTCTAACATCACACAGCAGCCTTGCACGGTGCTTAGAGATAGAACTGCTGCATGGTAAAATGTGTTATGAAGGAGAGTTAAAATTACAGGTCATCAAACTCCGCTGGTTATTCTGTCAAGCATTAGGGAAGAATGCAAATTATTAAAACTCCTGGGCAATCAATTAAAATCGATCCTGGTTTGCTCCTCATTGATTCTGTGGCTGAAACTTGGACAAGAGGGAGTGTCTCTTGGTGACAATAGCTATGAAGTAGTTCCACATGTCCATATTCTTAGGTACTGTGGTATATTGAACCCCCTTTGTAAGTGGCAGGTATTCAAGATGGAGATCATTTAAATGCAGGGGAAAATATTATCTGTGGAAAAAAATACAAGAAAAGGAGATGTTTCCTGTAAGCCAATATTCAACAATAGCCTACTCTATTAGAAATCTATTGCTATTCATGTTTCAAGGGGGGAAAAAAGTACAGATGGGTTTCTAGAAGAGAAAGGTGCAAACCGATAGGTTATGAGTGGTATAATATGTAACAAACAGACTGGCAGATACTCTTCTGTAAAGAGTCGACTGCTGCTGCAGTTCAGCTTCTCCTGGTGATTTCCTTTATGAATAGCCACTTCACCTCTTACGGGCCAGATTCCAGAAGGACAAGTCCTTATTGCCCTGTTTTGTATACCATATCACTATGTTGACACTCACTGAATTTGTCTCTGTAGAATAACTAATCTGCTTCCTACCTATAGCCAACCTTCATCAGGTTGCTAGATGGACTTTCAATTCCAATGGAGGGTCTAAATGTCATTACTGTAGAGATTGTCCCTGAACCAGCAAGCCACTGATTTCCCAGTATGATCTCTAGGCAGCTGTTGTTGCCTTCACCTTGAGACCTTGATAGAAATACAATTTATTATGACCAGACTTTGTATGACTGCATCAAAAACTCTAGTGATGGGGCCCAATTGTCTTTGTCTTAGCAAATGGTTCTGATACATGCTAAAAGCTAAAACACAGCAAAACAAACATTGTTGTTCCAAGGCCTCACAGTAGCAATCTTTGTGCCCAAGATTGATCGTGGGCAGCCTTATAACTTTAGTTCCTGACATAAGATATTGCAGTTGGCAGTTCTACAATGTCATTAGCCACAGGAAAGGTTACCAGTGTTGTTCTGTAATTTTACCCTAGACTAAGAACAATGGCAAGTTAGTACTGAATTCTTCTATCTTGAACTCCAAGGGACATTTTGTACTTCTCAATAAAGATTTGCCTTAGGTTCTGGGTAGAATTTATCAGAGGATGGATGATAAATGTTTGATGTGAGAATATGAGTGGGCAGTTGATGCTTTGTGATTGCACAGGTGATGGTATTCTTGTGAACCCAAGCTTCCAGGTAATCTTCTCCCATACCATTTCTTTAACTGTATATAGAGCTGGAAACTAGAAGTGGGATGTAGAACAACTAGGGATAAAAACAGAAAGCATGGCTTGAAGGAATGTGTGCAACTGGACTCTGAACAGGCATATATGAAACAATGTCCTCTGCACTGTGTGGCCTCCTTAAGCTTCCAAAACTAAAAACATAGGATTTGTTGACAAGGAACATCCTTAGCAAATAGAAGAAGATATCTCTATCTCATAAAAAGGAAGCTATAGCTATAGACTAAGGTGCAGCATATTAATGCACACTGGTGACAAACAAGCTGATCCAAGAGCAAGAATTCTGTCTTGTGCCCATTGTCCTTGCAATGCTTCATGCTGAGCCACCTGAAACTTGCCAGGACTCAAATCTGCTCATGCTGAGGAGGACTCAACTAACTTATGTCAACCATTCCTGACAGACACACTGTAGGTCATAATTGGGAGCATGGGGGCAAAAGTCTTGTCTCCTGCAATTCCTGGCAGACCTGACAATCTTTATAATCTGGGTAACAGCTAAACAGTGAGGCAACTGGTCCTTCCTGGTTTTTCTTTTTTGGAGTGAATCCTGAAGTAATTATCCCTAATGTAAATAACAATTTAGACTTTAAAACATTGCAAAGAGGATGACTTTCAGGCAGTAACAGAGTACTTCGGCTTCAGTATGACAGAATACTGTGAAAGTATTTAAGAATTTTTAATGGCACAGCTTTATAATGCTTAAGCACAATGACAAGTGAAGAAAAGCCAGATGTAGAAATACTTCACTTAATGCAATTTCAACCGTACTTGGAACTGTGTAGATTTTCAATATGCATTTAGAAAAAACGTGGAAAGAAATACATCAAAATATCAGTAGTGTTCATTACAGTCATTTAGAAAGAGAATGGCTTTGCTCTCTTCCTACCACATCAGGACTGATATGTGTTTTTTAAAATGAGCTTTTATTACTTTTAAATCCAGTATAAAAATCTTAGGAGGGAAGAAAATGCAATTATTCTTGCATTGGTGTTTCCTTAAATACCCTTATAGGCAAACAGATTTTAATCTATATGTTTATTTGCCACCCACAAAAGCAGCTTCTTTTGAAAAAATCAAATTATTATCAAGAAATCCTGTATAAGCCCACTAAAGAATTTAGTTGAAGTTTAAGTTTTTGAGTTTGTTGAAATTCCAAACACACATGGGCTATGACCCGAGGAAGGTTGCTTAGGCAAGTTTCTAATTAACCTTGGGAATTATGTAAACCTCCAAGGTCATGGAAAATTTTAGAAGTCACATGTTATGCCTATCTATGCTATTGAAAATGGCCTTTTAATTTGGCAATAACACATGGAGTACATCAGGAATTATTTCATTAATAAAATTCTTTGACAGGTTTACCTGGTATATACATGTTAGTTTGTAACTAAATATTATGTCCTCCTCCAATATACTGGCCAATATTGTGTGTTACAATTAATTAAGTAACTATAATTAAATACATTAAGAACTTAAAATATTTTTGGAATGATATAATGTATAAATAAATAATAAAATTTATGTATTTTTATCTTATTTGTTTGTTTGTTTATTTATTTATTTATTTATTTATTTATTTATTTATTTATTTATTTATTGGTAGTTTCAATATGATATTTCAGACTGGCCTTGACATCATGATCTTCTTACCTGAGGCTCACATTGCTGGAATAAATGTATGTGTATTTGGACAGCTCCAGGAAATAACTAAGAAAAGATAATTTCTATAGAGCTATGATTCTGAAGAAGCAAAAGAAATCTCAGAATACAAATCTCTGTAACAAATCCCATTACAATAAATAAAAATGATATTTCCTGGTATTCAGTTACTAATAATGAATACGGGGAGTTAAGATCCAAAAGGTTATCCTGGGGAAGTGGCCAGAGAAAGGTGCACTCTGAAAGAGACAAAATGCAGAGCAGTGAAATATGAGTTTAAATTATCAAGACTAAAAATAGATAATTCAAAGAAGGAAAAAGCATATCTTCACTTTAAAATATTTTCATGAGTAAAATGAAGGGAACATCATCATTCCAGAAAATCTAGTCACTTGGGATTCACTAGCTGCCTGGTCCTTGCAAGGCTGAATATACGTACGTATGTGGGAATGGGGAAGGAAGACTAGACACAAAATGAGAAAATTAGAAGCAAAATTCATCTTCATTCTCTCCCTGTCCCTCTCTCACACATCTCTCTCATTTCTCTCCCTATATTCTCAACCTTCTTTTCACTTTTCACTTTAAGACAAGGTCTCATTAAATTTCCTAGGCTAGTTTTCTGTTTACTGCTGTCTTAGTTAGGGTTTTAATACTGTGAACAGACACCATGACCAAGGCAAATCTTATAAGGAAACATTTAATTGGGGCTGGCTTACAGGCTCAGAGGTTTAGCCCATTATCATCAAGGAGGGAGCACAGCAGTGTCCAGGCAGATATGGGACTGGAGGAGCTAAGAGTTCTGCATCGTCAGTTGAAGGCTACTACGAGAAGACTGGCTTCCAGGCATCTAGGATGAGGGTCTTAAAGCCCATGCCCACAGTGGCACATCTACTTCAACAAGGCTACACCCACTCCAACAAGGCCACCCCACTCCAACAAGGCCACACCTCCTAAGAGTGCCACTCACTGGGCCAAGTATATACAAACCATCACAAGTATGTCTTTGAAATTCCAATCCACCTGCTTCATCCTCCTAAGAAGATGAGATTATCAGACTTAATTAGGTGTGGAGTTTCTTCTGAGGTTAAAAACAATGAGCATATATAATCCTATATCGATGCTGGAAAGAGCTGGAGTCAAGACTGGCAGCCAGTTGTGATCATTTGCAGCACTGAGTACTGTGCAGTTGTAATGAGGGGCAATAGAACCTCTAAACACTGCAGCAGAGTGAGCCCCATGGATGGTACATTAAGAGGGAAAATAATCAAGAAACAAAGAGAATGTGAAGTTATAGGCTGTGTTATGTAGAAAGGGTGGAATAATGCTTGTGTTTACTTTCATGTGTTTTAATTTGTTTTTTCAAAAATGGTCTTGCATGATTTTGTATGTGTGTGTGTGTATGTGTGTGTGTGTAATCTATGTGCCACCACAAACATGTGGAGATAAGAGGACAACTCTGAGAGTTGCTTTACCATATAGATCTTGAAGACTGAACTCAAATTAACAGGCTTAGTAACAAGTGCCTTTACCTATAGATCCACTTTTCCCAGGTCCATAAGTGTATTTGTGTCTGCCAAAGAACACATCAAAGGGTAACCCAAGAAGCTGATAAAAGTGGTTAGCTGCAAAAGAAAAGAAAGCAAAAGAAAATCAAGATGGAAATTAATAAGTGATAAAAACTTTAATTATATGTGCCTTTGACTTGGAAATTATGCAAATGTATCACAAAATTAAAAATTAATTTTTACAAAAAGAATCCTTTTAAATGAGAATGCACTAAACCAAATTAATCTAGCTAAATACATTAATGTGACAGTACTACCATATCATTTCAGATTACTTTAAAATAAAATCATTGAATAGTTTTAATAGAATGAATTAAAAGACAAAAAACAACCACAATGAAATATTAACCTCCTATATTTTAAAAGCTGTTAATGAAAGTGCCTATGTGTGTGTGTGTGTGTGTGTGTGTGTGTGTGTGTGTACTGGTTAGATTTTTGTAAGCTTGATAGAAGATACAGTCTTTTTAGTCTCAGAAAAGGGAAGGTTAATTGAGAAAATAGCTCCATCAGATGGCTTGCAGGTAGGACACTGAGGCATTTTCTTGGTTACTGATTGATTTGAGAGGGCTCAGCCCATTGTGGGCAGTGCCACTCCTGGACAGTTGATCCTTAATAATATAAGGAAACAAGCTGAGCAAGCCAAAGGGAGCAAGCTGATAAGCTATGAACCTCAATGGCTTATGTTTTGCTTCTTTCCTTTAGTTTCTGCCTTTACTTCTATGATGAACTGCACAAAGAACATAGCCCATGGGCTCATGAAGCTCTCAGCCATTAGGATGTCCCCACAGGAAATGGTCCATTTATTCACACAAACACTCTATAATACCATGCTAACATAAAAGTTAAACGCACCCTAGTTGGGTAGGCAGAAAACACTGTTGCAGGGTTTCACTGAGAAATTTCTCCCATGAAGATGCTTTGGAAGCTTGTAGACTTGACACATGCCACTGTTAAGTTCTTTAGCTATGAAAGACCAGGAGGATGGCACTGATGGAGGTTCAGGAGGTCCTTGAGAGTATAGGCCAATGCTAACAGGCAGGCCTGTGTGATCCCAGCAGTGGTACCAAAAGTTCAATGGTCACTGTAATCAGGGCCACACACACAGGCTGGTCTCAGGTCCTCTTGCCAATGGGTGTCAACACAGAGGGTAGAGAAGCCATCTTGCAGGAACATGCCAGTGTAAAAGACCATTTCCAAAGTTCTATTTTTGTATCATTTTTAGTATTGTGCAATCAGGACTCACAGCTTGGGGTTGGTTCACTAACAAATCTACACATCCAAGGTCTTAGTTCATTAGCACTGAGTGCACCAAAGCTGAACTCGGGGTTTGAGCAGAAATTACTCAGAACATACCTAGTATATGTGTGTCTACAGCACAAAGTTAGCAAAGTCTAGTAGGCTTATGTCAAAAAATAAATCAGTGGCTGCCCCACTGGAAAATCAGATGTCTGTAAACAAAAGAATGGTTCCAAATGCACTGAAAGCTGCACCTTTTACCTTAAAAGGCACCAGGGACCCAAGGACACGGCTTCACAGTACTATCCATGGGGCAGAGGTTCCAATTTCTTAGGCAGAAGTTATTTAGATCCTGTATCTTGTATACAATGTATGATAGCAGCTTGAATACCATGGAAGGAAGATTAAGAAGACCATGATTAATCAAAGCACACATAAGTTAATTGATCCCCATCTTTGTTTATCTCAATGTTGAGTGTTGTTTCAGAATTATGATATTCAGAGGAGGAAGCAATCCATAAACAGACATAGAGATGTTTTGTGGCATCTGATACAGCTCTAGGCATGCCTTTAATTAACTGGCACACCAAGTTTGTGTGTACACATCAGCAGCACATAGCCCCAGATAGAGGAGCTGACCTGCACTTGTTCTGTAAGTTTCAACAGTGCCTCTAATGGATTTCTTTTTAAGTTAGACAGCTTCACAAATTTACTGTTTTCAATTTATATTCCAGCCCTTATTTTAGCATGCACATAAAAATAATGTGGAAGATATAAGTGCATTGCATGTACATTTTTAATGAATTAACTCCTAGTCAAACCTAGAAGTAATAGTAGTCAATACACTTTTTTCCTATTATGTATTTTTTATCATAGATCATTTGTTGATTTCTCATATGTTTTGCATATAGGCTATCTATATAACATGTTAGGAAGTAACAATTATCAATAGCAAATCCATTTCTAGCCAAATTGAATGGAGGCATCAAGGACCCAAAGGCTTCCTGGGTATCACAAGCAGGAAGCAGTAACTGTAGAAGAATAACTAGGAAAAAGAAAATCAGATTAAATAATTAGTGTCAATTAGCCCCAGCAAAATCATTCCATAAACAATTGGTCTCCGGTGCCCTGCTTAATTATGTGAGGCTTCTATGATCCTCACCAAGCCTGCTTTGATTCATGTTGACTCTTGAGTATCCCAGAGGTATAATTAATTATTGTCTTGTACATAAACCCCTGACAATTAATGGCAGGAGAAAACAATATAGTACCCTTTCTAAAAAAGTATTCAAGAAGACCTTGACTGTGTGAATGACCTCTGCAGTGTTTTTCAGGGGAGACCCATCACATAGTTAGAATAAGCAGTTCAGGGTTGTGACTAAAAACTGACAAATGAAACACACACACTCCCTACTTTGTACACCACAAAAGAAAACACTGTATGCTGCTGCTTTGCTCTTTAAAATGCTTGGTATTCACTACATACCATTCTAATTTGGTCTTGGACCTAATTAAAATACATTTTCAAACACCCAATTTAAATAATCAAACAGTTTACTTTGAGAGTATTGTGGATAGTGCAACCCACAGCCTACTTTTTTTTTAAAGATTGAAATTAAAATAGCATCCAATTATTCAGGTGTTCTTTGAAAGCTAGCACCTGGTCTTACCAGCTCCTAAGTGGCAACTCAATCTTCCCCAGAGAATGGCAGATGCTAGCAAGGTTATCACCCCTAGCAAACAAAGCTTGATATGTGGTCTATAACTGATGGTAGTTTCCCTCATAGGAATATTTAGGTCCTGTAAAATATTTCTCTGGAGCCAGGTGTGATGGCTCACATCTGTAACTATGACACTCAGAAGCTGAGGCTGGAGAATTACCACCAGTTTGAAGTGAGTCATAGTTACAGTGAATGCAGGCCAGTCTGAGACACAGAGTGAGTGATACATTGTCTCAAAATGAAATTTGCAAAGCAGAATTTCCCTAGCATTGATTTTAGAAGTCCCTAGGAGCATTACAGGACCATGTGCAAAGCACTTTAAAAACAAAACAAAACAAAACAAAACAAAACAAAACAAACTCTTAGAATTTCCAGTTAGGCTGAGCATGGTGGCTCATGACTTTAATCCCAGTACTCAGGAGGCAGAGGCAGGCAGATCTCTGTGAATTTGAGGCCAGCCAGGTCTACAAAGTGAGTCCCAGGCCAGCCAGGACTATTACACAGAGAAATCCTGTTTCAAAAAACCAAAAAGAAAAAAGAAAAAAAAAAGAATTTCCAATTTTAATAGGCTACTAGGCAGATAAATCTAAACAATGATCCGTTCCAAATTGTGACCCTCATTATATAGTTGCTATTACGAGATCATAAGTAGTTTTAAGGTTCAATCCAAATTTTGATTGACATGTGTACCCACAATATTCAAAATGAAGCACCATCTATGGAGATAGCTTGTTGTTTTTCTATAGACAACATTGTTATTTTAAGATTGCAGACAATGTGGTCACGTCTCCCCTGTCATGTCCTCCCTCATAACAACCACTAAGCTGAGTTTGTAGCCGCTCTTTCACTGATTATCATAAATCTTCAGTGACTGTGAGAGGAGGTTAGTCCTAAGTGAGAGAGATAAAGTGTGACGCTATTGAATCCCACGTACTAGATAACAAATAAATAAGACAGAAGATAAATCACAGCCCTTCAGTCTTTTCCATGAAAATATTTTATTTTCTTAGTTGTCAAACTCCATTCAATAATAATATCAGCAAATTTAATTTTGTAAAGCAAACTGCTGGAAAACACACACACACACACACACACACACACACACACACACACACACACAGTAAAACCATGAGCTAAATCATGGCTCTTCTTCTCATTCTACATAGAGGCTTGATTGTGTCTAGAAAAATTAAGATGATTGGAAAACTAATCTCTAAAACACATAAATGCAAAGCACATGACACCATGATTCACGTCTAGTCTATTTTCCCAAATGACATGGAAATGTTTTCAATAAACATTATTTTTAAATAGTATTCCCACACATAATGAAATTAATAATAATATACCTAAACCATGATTTTGCAGTTAGGGTTTCCTCAGATTTTATCAACTTTAAAATGTATCCCACATAAGCAGAAAGTAATGAGGAGGTCAACAAAAAAGCATGAAAGCATTATTAGAAATATTAAATATAAAACACTAATAAGAATACTAAAAATTAACATGGACTGAGTTAGTTATAACCCATATTGCACTGGGTTTTAAGACATAGATATGATTATGGGAAAGTCAACAAAGAAATCAAAATAGTTCCTAGTAAATTTTACCATGTACAGTATGGGGAATGTTTAATAAAAAGTCATGATACATTTCACCCAAAAGCATTAAATAATTTATTTGCAATGTTTAATATATCTGGGGGTGTCCAGGAGGTAACAGAAAATGCACAGCAGAAGAAGTAGAGGTTCCTTCTGAACAGAACTCCCAGGCACTAGTGACACAACTTTAAAACTCTGGGCTGTGCACATTCATAGCAGACAGCAGGCACAATGACATGTTAAATCATCCACATGATGTATAGCTTAATGAACCCCCTTGTGTTGATCACGCTTGGCATTAATCAAGAGCCATGAACAGATTCCCTTATTTTCTCAATGCTGCTCTGATAAACTACAATTTCATTTAACCTTGGACAGCGACTTTAATAGCTTCCATGGGACAACTGTCGATACCTTTCTGGGTATACAGTGATTAAACCACAACTCAAGATGCATGTCATGAATTTTCTTCATTTGAAATTAGAATTTTTATTCTTAACAGCCATTTGCATAAAATATGCTGAAGACACTGAGCTGCGTAAGGATTTGCATTTATCCAAAGTCTAAATCTGCCATGCTGTATTGTAAGACAGTAATTGATGTCATATTCGTGAGCATTTCTACTAGTGTGTTTGTTTTACCTCTTGCAAATAATATAAATAATCTATCTGCCTTGGAAAGAAACTATGGAAGAAAGAAATTAATAGTCAAAGTTTACTTGAGGCAGCTCTGCTTTGCTGTTCCATGGTGCTCAAGACACACCAGAGGCAGATATTCCCTCCACATCCAATTGGGAAGTGAGGTGCCTACCATTCATTTTAAAAAAGCATGGGTAATGATCACAGAACATGAGTAGAGCTCACTAAACACAGATTGCTCAGAAGGCAGTGCCATCCTGATTCAGTCCCCCGCCTTGACCTCAGATTTACTTACTTAATAACCTTAACTGGCATGAGGTTGATCTCCTAAAATTTAAAGGTGACAGCTAGGTGAAACGTACGGTTGGCTCAGTGTCTATATGTAGACATTGAAGTTCATAAGCTAAAACACTTCCACCTCTTAAATTAGAGGTAGAACCCAATTTCTTAAATTAGACAAGGGGTTTTCATATGGCTTTATTTAGAAAGTCCATAGCATCTCTGACTTAAGGGAGGAGTTTGAGTATTCCACTAGAGGATGTAATTAATATTCCAGAAGACACATTATTATTACATGAAGAGGCTGGAGCTGGCAAATGAGGAGAATGAAAAGTATGAATCTGATCACAGAATACATGAAGGCCCCTATTAAAAACCAATACACACCAAAACAAAACAAAACTCATGATAGCCAGTGTATGATGGCTGCCTTGTAGGGCTTGACAGTTGAGATCCGAGTGCCTGTAAACGGTTTCAGATATTCATATTGAGAAAAGGCTTTGTTTTGTTTCTCTGTGTTTTTTTTTTTTTTTTTTTTGTATGTGGTACTGGAGACCGAGCATAGGGTCTCATGCATGTAGGCATGCACTCTACCCTTGAGCTATCTCCCCAACCCTTATACTCAGAAGCTATAATGAAATCAAATCCTCCAGATAGGCTATAACCTTGTGAACTTTTTTTTTCCTTTTAATAACATCTCCTATTTTTAAGTCTTGTTTGTTTGTTTGTTTGTTTTGTTTTTAGTAGAGCTTAAAAATCTTGGCTCTTACTGTGGTACAAACACAAAATAAGAACAGTTTTTAGACATTGGAGCTGACTGTAATAAGGCTGTACTTGAATGTCCCTCACATCACCAAAGGATTTTACCTCCATAGTAGATAAGCTAAGAGCTGACAGTTCTGCTGTGCCAAGGAATGAATTGTAGGCATGATTTTTGGATACAGATTTCTTGCTATGGTCAAAGCTATTTGACTTGAGTGATTGTCATCATTCTTAGCCAACAGGGAACAGGTTACATTCATTTAAGAAATGGTGTGGATATTAAGATGGTCTATCCATGAAGTCATTCATCAACTGTTTCAATGAACAATTGTTTTGCTTGGAGGGTGGCACAGACATTAGGTGAGGGTAAGATTCTGGTTTATTGATTGTGATGATTTTAAATAAGAGTAACTTATAAAGTCCTCTTCTTCAAAATTGATACAATAATTATAAATATCAAGCAAAGCATTTAGTCTCACTCTTTGCCGTTCTCTTACAAGCCACCTCCCAAATTAATTGTCTATATTTCTTTTGGCTGTATAAATAATTTTGAAATATGTAAGCTGTTCTGAAAACCATAGTATTGTATAAAAACATCAAATAAACAATCCTACTAATAGAGAGGTTGAGATAGAAGAAGCATGATTTCAAGACCATTAGATGGCACACAGCAAGACCCTGTCATGGACAAACAAGCAGAAATTGTATATGGATTGTACAATATTGGACCTATTTCTCCTATTACCAAATTAGAGAGACCATGGGATGACAGCTGACAAATTTCTAATTTCTCACATTTTTGAATTTCAACCGAATAGGATATGTTGGTAATATTAATTTTCATATTAAAAGATAAGGAAAAGTGATTGTTACTTCCTGTTAATTTTCTTGTTAGAGGTGGAATTATGTTTGTATGGGTTTGTTGAAAGATTACTTTCTTGCTTCTTCTAGGGTGTAGTTTCACTCCTTGTGTTGGTGTTTTCCATCTATTATCCTTTGTAGGGCTGGACTTGTGGAAAGATACTGTGTAAATTTGGTCTTGTAATGGAATATCTTGGTTTCTCCATCTATGGTGACTGAGAGTCTTGCTGGGTATAGTAGCCTGGGCTGGCATTTGTGTTCTCTTAGGGTCTATATGACATCTGCCCAGAATATTCTAGCTTTCATAGTCTCTGGTGAGAAATCTGGTGTAATTCTGATAGGACTGCCTTTATATGTTACTTGACAGGAGGAATTTCTTTTCTGGTTGAGTCTATTTGGAGTTCTGCAGGATTCTTGTATGTCCATGGGCATCTCTTTCTTTAGGTTAGGGAAGTTTTCTTCTATAATTTTGTTGAAGGTATTTACTGGCCCTTTAAGTTGGGAATCTTCACTCTCTTCTATTCCTATTATCTTTAGGTTTGGTCTTCTCATTGTGTCCTGGATTTCCTGGATGTTTTGGGTTAGGAGCTTTTACCTTTTTTGCGTTTTCTTTCACTGTTGTGTCAATGTTTTCTATGGTATCTTCTGCACCTGAGATTCTCTCTTCTATCTCTTGTATTCTGTTGGTGATGCTTGCATCTATGATCTCTTTTCATAGGTTTTCTAACTCCAGGGTTGTCTCCATTTGTGATTTCTTTATTGTTTCTAGTTCCAGTTTTAGATCCTGGATGGTTTTGTTCCTTTCCTTAGCCTGTTTGATTGTGTTTTCCTGTAACTCTAAAGGATTTTTGTGTTTCCTCTTTAAGGGCTTCTAGCTGTTTACCTGTGTTCTGTATTTCTTTAAGGGAGTTATTTATGTCCTTCTTAATGTCCTCTATCATCATCATGAGAAGTGGTTTTAGATCTGAATCTTGCTTTTCTCGTGTGTTGGGGTATCCAGGACTTGCTATGGTGGGAGAATTCTATTCTGATGGTGCCAAGTAACCTTGGTTTCTGTTGCTTATGTTCTTAATCTTGCCTCCCACCATCTGTTTATCTCTAGTGCTACCTGCCCTGGCTATGTCTGACTGGAGTCTGTCCTTCCTGTGATCCTGGTTATGTCAAAACTCCTCCTGTCTCTGTGATTCTGAGATCCTGCGATCCTGAGATCCTGGGTGCGTCCTAGCTCCTGGGAGTCAAGCTGCCTTTGAGACCTTGAGATCCTGGTGTGACCAAGCTCCTGTGTTCCTGTGATTCTGTGATCCTGGGCATGTTAGAGCGCCTGGGAGTGGAGCTGCCTCTGGGTGTTGTAGAGCTGGCTGCAGAGTTTGTGCCCAAGGTCTGCTCAGGGTGCTGGCCCAGACAGGCCAGAAGGAACCCATGCCTCTGGTCTGGTGAAGTTCCTGTGTGCCTGGGTCTCATCAGTCTCAGTTACTCCCGGTGTTGAGGACAGATGTTGTGTCCTCCTCACCTCTGATCCTGGGCATGTTGGAGCACCTCAACATCTCCCATTTTTAAAGTTATTTTATAATTTGGCTATTTGGAGTCCCACTGAAAGGAGTGGAAAGGTATATTTGGACCAGAGCACTTGGTGCAGCCCACTCGTGACTAACTGTGGAGCACTAGGCAAGCCATTTGTCAAGGTCTCTTAGAGATGGGTAGGTGTCTTAATCAGTGTTCTATCCCTGTGAAGAGACAATGAAGAGACACCATGATCATGAAACTTTTTATAAAGGATAGAATTTAATTAGGGCTGGCTTACAGTTTCAGGGATTTAATCCATTATTGACACAGTGAGAAGCATGGCAGTACATAATGCTGGAGAAGCTGATAATTCTCTATCACAGGGCAGGAGGTGGAGGAGGAGGGAGAGTGCCACTGGCCCTGGCTTGGGCTTCTGAAACCTTGAAGACCTCCCTCCCAAGTAACATACTTCCTTCAACAAGGCCACATATATTCTAATAAAGCCACATCTCCTAAAAGTGGCACTCCTTATAGGCCTAAGGGGCCTATTTTCATTCAAAGCACCACAGAGGGGGATTCTGTTTTGTTGCCTTTGAGCTTTTCCTGGGATTCATGTTGTCAGATGTATGACTAACTTCACTGAGTTTCTCTGCTGGGTCTTGTTTTCGGATCTCAGAGTCAGTCAAGTCCCCAAAGAGAACTGGAAATAATCACTACCCTCCCAGCCCCTAGAACCACCCATCACATTTCAGTCATGGGTTATAACTTGTATTTGAAAGTACTAAACTGGTGAAGTGTCTTCCGGGAGGACACAGTAAATTGTCTTTCATTTCTACAAAGAAAGAGGATATAAATGCTATATATTTTTATACCAAGCAACTACAGTGATTAGCAAGGGAAATTCATTCAAAAGGTTAGAACTGTCACTGTTTCATAGCATGATAAATAAGAACTGAAATTCTTATTTATTCATAATCTAGAAGCCAGGTGTGGTGGTACATACCTTTAATCCCAACACTTGAACGGCCGAAGAAGGCAGATCCCTATGAGTTCAAAATCAGCCTGGTCTACATAGCATGTACCAGGATTACATAAGAGACACTGTCTCAAAAAATTTTTTTTAAATCATAAATTCATCAGTAAGAATTTTTTCATATACACATATCAATATATTTTTGTTTTATTTTGTTTTTCGAGACAGGGTTTCTCTGGATAGCCCTGGCTGTCCTGGAACTCACTTTGTAGACCAGGCTGGCCTCCGAACTCAGAAATCCGCCTGCCTCTGCCTCCCGAGTGCTGGGATTAAAGGCGTGTGCCACCACACCCAGCCATCAATATATTTATATTAGAAACAGGCATGGGGAGGGGCACCAGCTCTCAACAAGCCCCACATCCACACCCAATCACCCCCAAACAGAAGCAGCAAGGGTGTTACATGTGACAACTTTTAGAGGGAGAGGGTTAGGCCTGGGCCTGGCTCCTCAGGGAAACTAGCTCTTGAGATTTAGGAATGTTCTGACGGGGTGGGGGGGTGGGGGGATGGGTGGGGTTCCAACAAGATGAGAAAAACAGAGTTTAGCCTGAGTCTCTACTCAGTGCCCTCCACACCTAGGAAGCACAGGTCCTAGGGCAGTCATAGCCCTTCCATTCCAAATCAGTCTATCAAAGCTGAAGCTAGCAGAGGAAGACAGAGCAGCAGAGATCACCTCACCACTCAAGTCCTGGAGAGATAAGGCAGGGGATTGGAGTAGGAGAAGCCTGCTGGAAGCAGGAGACCCCAGCAAAGTGAGAAAAGGTGGCCAGGCACACCATTGGTCCAGCCTGTGCTGCCCGGGTCTTGGTTGAGCAAAGTTCATTTTCAAACAATCTACAGAAAAGGAGCAGGACCAGGTCTAAGGGGACAGGATGTCTTTTCTTGTAGGTGGACTCCTGGTGCCCCTGGCTAGAATCAGGCTGTCTCTTCTAAGATCAGCTCCTTCAGCTGCTCCTTGGGGAGATCATCCAGCTCCATGTCAAAGGCGAACTGGCTCATCTGTCGGATCACAGTACTGTCCCAGGTCGGGGTGAGCCAGTGCTTCTCTACTGTGATGCGCTTGTTTGGGTTGAAGGTTAACATCTGGCCCAGCAGGTCAAGAGCTTTGGAGTCAGATTTGGGAGAAAGCTTGACCCAAGCTTGGTTTTAGAGGGCAGAGACTGTAGGTAGTCTCGGGACTTTATATTAATGAAACAATTAAGGTCCTCCTGGGATGGAGAACCCAGGATACTTAGAATGTGGTTGAGCTGGTCCAAGTAGTGCTTGCAGGGGGAGATGGGCTGGTTGGAGAGCATCTCAGCCAGAATGCCGCCTACAGACTAGATGTCGATGGATTTGGTGTAGTGCTTGGAGTTAATCATGACTAGTGTGTGGTCAGAAAGCCAGTTTAGTTATGCTCAGGGTCAGCAATCCAGGCCAAGCCCAAATCCCAGATCTTAAGGTCGCAGGTGATGTTGATGAGCAGATTGGAGGGTTTCAGGTCCCCCTCTGGCTGAGGCCCCAGAGGATCTGGTAGAGGAAGTAGCAGATGTGGTCATTGCTCAGCCGCTGGTTCTTAAGCAGCTTGTACAGGTTCGTCTCTATGAGGTCCTGAACAATATAAACATCCCTTCTGGCTTCCAGGGTGGGTGCTCTGAGGATGTCTCAGATGCTTATGACATTATCATGGCAGAATCACAGCAAGATTTGGATTTCCCTCTGTGTGTGCTGACAGTAGGTTTGATTCTCGAAGCAGCTGATCTTCTTGATGGCCCATTTGGTCTTAAGCATGTGGACATAAGCAGAGATGATCAAGCTGTAACATGGATCCATGTTGAAAGATTGCTTCTTCATCACCTCCACCTCCTGTCTCCACCCCCCCCCATCCCCCTGGTCACCAGACAGACCCTGGGTTCCCTGCCCCTGCTCCCCCGACACCCACCCCCACCCCTCCGCAGCCCTGCCACAGCCATCTATGTGAATCTGAAAGATTTACTTAATAGGCCATCTGCTAGTACAGCTAAATCTTGAAAGTACAGATTTTTCTTGTTTTAGTAGCTACCCTGACCTATATTTGCATCTTCAGATCTCTTAACATTTTACTATTATGTTGACATTTTAGCATTATCAGCTTTTTAAGCATAATATATTATAAAACAATCATATTTTTACTTATATGTTTAATTATCACTTGATTTTTCCCTTTTATTGAAAATAGGGTTTTTTTTCCACATAATATATCCTGATTATGGTTTCTCCTCCCTCTACTCCTCCTAGTTCTTCCCCACCTCTCCTCCCATCCAGATCCACCCTCTTTTTGTCTCTCATTAGAAAACAAACAGATTTCTAAGGGATAATAATAAAATGAAATAAAGACTAATGAGAAAAAAACAGATGCTAACACATCATAACTGAACAAAACAAACACAAGGGAAAGAGCCCAAGAGAAGGCACAGCAAATAGAGACACACATTCACATACTCACCAATCCCATAAAAACACTGAACTTGGAGACATAATATAGACACAAAAGGCCTCCAGATAAAAGAGAGGAGAGCACATCAGGTGGTCTCCTACAGAGTTGAGGGAGTGGGTTTGAAAGAGAAGAGGGAAAAGTAAAGAGCCACAATTAGCCTACTTGCTTCCTGGGCAAGAATAGCCTGTGCATTCCCAGGGAATTCCTGCTGGAGTTGGGAAATGACATACAGTGATCTATGGATTCCATCCAGGAAGCAGGTAGACTACAGATCTCCATCTCTACCTTTACTCTCTCCAACCCCTGGATGGAATCTACTCCATGTTTAAAATAATAAAACTGGTCATTTTTATGTATTTCTATATATCTGGTTTTAATCTTCTCATTTAATACATATACAAGGGAATGGGGCCATCACTCACTGGCAGACTACTTGTCTAGCATGTATAAGGATCTAGGGTCAACTCTCAGCAAACATACACACACAAACATACACAAACACACACACACTCACACACATGCACACATCTACAAAAACACATACAGGTACTCACACACATGAGCACACACATGTATAGGTACACACATATGCACACATACAAATACACATGTGTGTGCACAGGTACACAAACATGCATATACAAATAAAGGTATGCAAACATGCACACACATGTACAGGCACACATATGCATACATACACATATATGCATATATAGGTATACACAAATGTGTGTGTGTACACACATCTTTAAAGTATTGAGTTTCAAACAACTTTTAGGTTCTTCATCTAGAAGACAATATGAATTTTCAATTATTTTATATGAAGTCAATCATTAAAGCTCTGAACTAAACCACTTTCAGCAGAGATGAAAAAGACTGGATTTCTCCAGTTCTTTATTCAATATCTGTAGTTTACGATTACTACCAAAAATCTGCTATGTGTTGATTTGCACAAATCAACCACCTTTGGAGGTGCAATGATTTGGCCTGGTCACTGGGGATCCAGTTAACATCTTGGAAGAACCAATTAAATAAATGGGCCCTTGTGGCCCAAAGAAGCTAATGGAGTCGCCTCTTCAATAATAAAACATGCCATTTCCTTTGACAAGATAGCAGTTAATTTCTAATCTGAAAAATAGGAGCTGCCAGCATTGGCTGTGTATTTCTTTTTGAATATGTGGCTGATGACTCAGAATTACAGTTTTTTAGCCAACTTACCTATATTCGATTTAAACTCTTCACTGAGTTGAGATGAAATGGAAAATGTGCAGGCACAGGTGTTTTACTGCATCTCTAACTCCCATTACCTCAATGCCTTTACCCCTCTGCCATGTTTTTAAATGACTCTGTTTTAAAGAGTAGCAGCAATCCCTGCTTCTGGTCTTACTGCCAAGAAAACTGACAACTAATGTAAGCTTTGGAATCTTTGGGAGACCTAAATCAATTATTTGTTTGCTTTCAAAATTAAAATTGGGGTCAAGCATTGTGGCACATACCTTTAGCCTAGTACTCTGGAGGCAGCGACAGGAAGATCTTTATGAATTCAAGACCAGCCTGGTCTACATACTGAGTTCCAGCCTAGATAAAGCTAAATTGTAAAATAAAATAAAAAGACTAAAATTATCATATGAATTACATTAAATCTGAAGATTATACTTGCACAATATTGCATGTCTTTTTACACAACTGTTTTTTCATTCCTCATGTCTGTATCACTGTATTTAGGAGATGTCATCTCTAACTCTCCCATCCATGACATCATATATCCAACATCATCCCCTTCCCTTATCCACAGTCACAGATATCTGTGAAAACACACACACACACACACACACACACACACACACACACGGGACACAACCACTCAACATTTTTTTCTTTATGATACTAATGAAAATATATAGTCATCTTGTTTAACTGTTTCCTATCTTTCTTACAAAAAAAAAATCCAAGTTACACAAGGGTAATAATTCACCTACCTTATACAGAGATGTTGCCAGGGCTTGTATAGTGCCAGGCTCACAGAAGGCACACATATTTATTGAGTTGATGAGACAAACTGCCTTAATCAGGGTTTCTATTCCTTCACAAAACATCATGACCAAGAAGCAAGTTGGGAAGGAAAGGGTTTATTTAGCTTACACTTCTACATTGCTGTTCAACACCAAAGGAAGTTAGGACTGGAACTCAAGTAGGTCAGGAAGGAGGAGCTGAGCAGAAGCCATGGAGGAATGTTACTTACTGGCTTGCTTGCCTTGGCTTGCTCAGCCTGCCTTCTTGTAGAACCCAAGACTGCCAGCCCAGGGATGGCACCACCCATAATGGGCCCTCCCACCCTTGATCACTAATTGAAAAAATGCCTTACAGCTGGATCTTATGGAGGCATTTCCTTAAGGGAGGCTCTTTTCTCTAGCTTGTGTTAACACACAAAACCAGCCAGTACATAAACTCAAAACAAAACTTTATCTATTATAAACTGAACATGCTATGCAAACAGTTTAAATATTGCAGTCTATGAGGAGCCCATGTCAGCCATGTGTAGATAGGCATGTGTTCCTATGATGTTGTAATGAGCATTTATTGAAGATTTTTCTGCTTGCCAGACACTCTGTGTTATAAATGAGTGAAATAATGAATCAATCCTGGAATTCCAGTGTACCTCCATGATTAGAGGAACCCAACAGAATTGTAAAGATTAGACTGAAATCAAATAATTTTGTCTAAATTTGGGTTTAAAGTTTCTTAAGATGACATCATTAGGTACTGCCTTTGGGTGGTAGTTAATTTACCAACTCTCCAATTCACTGCTGAGCTAATCAACAGCAGAACACACAGGTCTTCTGGCTATTTTATATAGTCTTTATAAAAAATAACTAAAAATTTCTTTTCATGTACACTATGGTTTAAATATGATCAGAAGCTGACAAGGCACGTGATTAGATATTTTGCATCATAATGGTGTAAATGGGTCATTGTCATTTATCATTAATTTTTAATGTTAAAACTCTATAGTCATTTCAAATTCTTCTTAAAATGTTTTTAAAATTACATTCCTCTATTTGTGGGTGTGCATATCTGTGTGTATGTGTGCATGTGGGTATATATATATATATATATATATATATATATATATATATATATATCTTTGAATGTATATGTGTGTGTGCATAATATATGTGGCCATATGTGTGAGTGCCTGTATGTAAATATGTTTACATGTGTGTGCTTGAGGTGTGTGCATTGTGTATAAGTGCATGTGTACATTGTGCAAGTGTGTGCATGGTTATGTGTGTGTATTGTGCAAGTATGTGTGTTTATATGTGTGCTTTTGTGTGTGTATGTATGTATATACATGTGTGTAGTTTATGTATGTGTATGTATTTGTGCACATGTATGGTGTGTGTGCATGTGTGTATATATGTGTGTAGGCCAGAGAACATCTTGTGAAAGTCAGATGTTCTGTCTTTCCACCTTGTGGTTCCTAGAGATCAAATTCAGGTCATTGGGCTTGGTGGCAAGAGCTGTTACCAACTGAACCATATTACTGCTATACCTTCGAATTCTCAACAAAATATCATTTACTTGCAGAGAAAAATTCAAAACTGTCAGGATGCCATGTAACATTTTAAAATGTATGTAAACAATTATTGTAGAAGACACCGAAATCATACCACTTTCCATTCTAAGATGTCCTTAAGTGCAGTAGATGTGACTTCATGGATAGAGCACAAAGTGGAGGGTGCTAGTTAATTTACCAACTCTCCAATTCACTGCTGAACTGATCAACAGCAGAACACACAGGTCTTCTGGCTATTTATATAGTCTTTGTAAAAAAAACACCTGAAAAACATTTCCATTGCTTTCCACATCTGCACCATTCTCTAAAGAGCAAGCACCCATTCTCACACACATAATTCTTCACAGAGATACATCTCTTCCAACCTATTTTTGTTTCCAATGAGATCACAGCTGTCTTTCATTAGACATGTTTAACTTGCCAGCTCTCTATATGCAGAGTTTTACATGCTTAACAGAGATTTTAATACAGTTTTAGCTCCTGCTTGAGATAAATCAAACTCAAAGTGACAAATAAGGAAGTGTCTGCAAAAAGCGGGGGGGGGGGGGGGGGGGGGGGGTTGTCTGATTTAAAACTCCGAGAGGCTTAGAGAGCCTTCAATCTCAGATTGCACAAATACACATTTTATTCAGCAAGACATGATAGATACTTTATTACAGGGCTGTTCTTTTTTAAATTCACTAGTTGCAACTGAGAACAATCTAAAGCTATAATATATTAATAAGATTAGCCAGGGATAGAGGAAGAAAAACTGATAATCTAAGTAGTGTAATTTATCAAATGCTTTAGAGATGCTACATAAACATTTTCTAATCTTAAATGCCTTTCCTGGCTCCCTTGTTTTCATTTTTCTCTATTATACTCACTACCAGCTCTTTTTGTGTGTGCATGTACAGTCCAAACACTTTCCTGATTATTAGGAAGCATGATTGTATATAAATGCAAAGCAGCTTGACATTATGCAGGGCTGGCATGCACGTTTTACTACATGGACCTAACTTATGACCTTCCTGCTGCTTCATGAAAATTCAGACCTTTAAAACAGCTTGTTTGTCCAATGAGTATAGCTTTTTTCTTTTGCCTCTTCAAATTAATTACCTATAATAACATTTTCCCTTTTGTCTAAAGATGAATCCATTCCCATAGTAGCCTGTTTCATACTTCAAAAAAATAATCTCTAATAATTACTTATGCTTGATCCAAATTTTGAAAATTCAATGCTTGGCAGCTATGCTAGCCAGCCTGCCTTCTCTCTAACAGAAACACATGGAAAAAATAACTTAATTTATTTTGTAACAAATAAATTACTGAAGAGAACAATGTCTTTAGAAACAATAGCAGGAACCCCCTTAAAAGAGTTGTGAGGTTAGTTTTACCAAGAGCATGCTAAAATGCCAGGTGATATGACACTCTGAAAAGGACACACCTCCATGAAGATACAATGAAACAAATATGGTCACTTAGGCTGTCACCTGAATCTCTCACCATGGGAAAGTGAGCCCAGACTGAGAGACTTATATAGAACGATTTGTCTGTCCTCTACACAACTGTGACCACTATTGGTGAGCTGGTGCAACTAAGATAGACAAGAGGGGCTAGGGAGATGACCCAGTGTGTAAACTGCTATCTTACAAGTGTGAGGACCTGTCTTCACATCCATATCACCCACACAAATGCTGGGCATGGCAGCTCATGTCTATACCCAGAGTACTGGGAAGGGTGGAGACAGATGGAGATAGCCAGATCCCAGGGACTTGCTGGCCCCTTTGTGAGCTCCAGGTTCAGCAAGAGTCCTTGCCTTTGAAAATTAAATGGAGATCAATATAAAAAGATGCTCAGTGTTGGGTTCTAACCTCCACACAAAAACCCTCTCTCACCTACACAGAAGAAACAAAAAAGACAACGGTTAAGCACAAGATGTAATTCAGTTTAATGCTGGAGAGGGAGAAAAGGAGCTTTGGTTTTACTTCTTTGTGTTTATCTTTCTCTAAAGAACATTATTGAGGCAAATGATAAAATTGAATATAGACTTATTTTAGGTGATTACTGTTGGATAAACCTTAAATTTTGTGAAATTGAAATTCTTGAGTTTACTTAATCTGTTAGTACACAAGACAATGTAAAGATGTGTACTATAAGTATTTAGAGATGAAGAGTCAGGACACCTGGAGACTGGTTGAAGACAGCTAGACAGATAGATGGACATAAAGATAGCTGAATAGACTGATAGATGACAGATGGATCATATGCAAAAAAAGCTAAAGCAAACACTAAAAAATGCTCTCCCATTTGGGGACTCTAAGTGAAGTGTATACAGGTGTTCATTGTTCTATATATTTCTTAGTTTTATGCTTGACACTTTCAAAGCAAAAAGTAAAATGGAGAAGGGATTGGTTTCTACCTGGGACAAGGGATTGAGGTGCATATTTTACATATCAAAATAGACATGGCCTCCAGGTTCTCCCAGCATTCCTCAGTTCCTACCTGGTATATCCAGCGCCCAATCTTGAATTTTTCTGCCCAGGGTCTGGGCTGTCCTTCCCCCAGAGGCTCCTTTCTATATAATCCAGACATTTTACTCTGTCTTTCTTTTCTTCTTTACTCCTCCTCTTCCTCCAGCCACTTTCTCTCTCCCTCTCCCCCTCTCTTCTTCTCTTCTTTCCTTGGTGACTTCCCTGGTCTCAGTCCTTGGGGCCAGTGAACTCACCCTCTAGAAAACAGCTTGCCTTGAATATATTGTAAGCTGGCATAAATCAGCTCATTTCACAAGCAGAAAAGAAATAACCTATCAAGAACAATCATGAAGGAAAAAAGAAAATAGAAGCTAAGAAGAAATTATGCTTCTCAAATTTAGTGAATCTTTTAGTTTTTTGTTTTGTTTGTTTGTTTTTGTTTTTTTCCTTAACATTGAGGTACGTGTCAATATTGATTTTTTTTTTCTTTCCTTTTGAGGCAGGATCTTCCTCAAGTCTTTGAGACTGGCTTCAAACTCTTCATTTTCAGCTTACCTTGTTGTCTTATTTACTTTTCTATTATTTCAATACACACTATAATCCAGGCAATTTATAAAAGAAAGCATTTAATTGGCCTTATGGTTCCAGAAGATTAGAGTTCATGACTTCAGAGTGAAGGATGGCAGTGGGAGTAAGAGATTCTGAGATCTCTCATCTCAGGCCAGAGGCAGATAGATGGAGCACACTTTGGAAGCCTCAGAGTCTGTCTCTGTAAACACACCCATTGCACAGATCCCACACCTCCCAACCCTTCTCAAAGAGTTCTGGCAACTGGAAACCAAGTATTCAAACATGGGAGCCTATAGGGCCATTCTTATTCAAATCACCACACTAGTGTTGATAGTATAGACATGTACCATCACAGCTGGATAATAATGAGCATTTTTAAAAATGAGTTTTGTTCTCTGTTTATTCTGGTGTATATGTCTATTGCTCCAAATTATCTGCCAAAGTTTCTTTGACATGGCTACCCACTTTGGGAGTGTACTTAAGAGTCACAAATGTGAATGCCTGAGATGTTTTTCAAATATGCCTTTCTCTTTTCAACTTTTAAATTACATTCAATTGTTTGCATTTATTTTGTATGTACATGTTTGGGGATTCACATATGCTACAGTGTTTGGGTGGAAGACAAAGGATGACTTTCAGGAGTGGGTTCTCTGCTTCCATAAGTGATTCCCAAGGATTGAACTCACATCATCAGGATTTGGTCCCTTTATCTGGTGAGCCATCTTACTGGTTTAGGGAAATGGTTTTGATTTTTCATTAATGCTATTTTTTTCAATTTCTAAAGGAGATACTGACATACTCTATAACAAGGTATTAGCAAGGTTTCTGTTAATCTATATAACGTCCCATAAAAATTAGATTGGTATTTATTTCTTCTGCTTGGTCCTCTGTATTTTTTTTTCTCAAAAGCCTTTCTTTTTATTCCCTTTATTGCTTAGCCTTCAAAAGTTCCTGCAGAAATCTATATGGTCTTTATATGCAATAATTTTTATTTAGCAGCATATTACCCAGGGTTCTCTAGAGTAACAAAACTTATAGAATGAATCTCTCTCTAAATATAGAAAGAGGATATATTAAAATGAGTTATAGGCCATAGTCAAACTAATCCAACAATGACTTTCTATGAATGGAAGGTCTAAGAATCTCATAGTTTTTCAGTCCACAGGGATGTCTCAGCTGGTCTTTAGGGTACACTGGAATCCTGAGGAAGTAGGCTTAATGCCAGTGAAGAAATGGGCTCATATCAAGGTGAAAACCAGCAGGCAAAGAGCAAAAGCTTTCTTCTTCCATGTCCTTATACAGCAGAAGGTGTAGCCTAGAAGCAAGTATTCCCACTTCAATAGATCTAGATTAAAAGTGTGGCTTCATACCCCAAATATCTATACTAGAAATGGATTTTCCTACTTCAAATGAAGCAAAAAAATCCCTCAGAAATGTGCTCCATTTTGTGTTTTAGTTAATTCCGGATGCCATCAAGTTGACAACCAAGAGTAGCCATCACAGCTAGTTTCAGGACACAATTTAGATTTCCTGTTTGTATCAGCCAATAGCAAAACCTACACTCAAACTTACAAATGAAGCAAACTTGATGGCTTTTTCCAAGATGGCAGCCCCTCTGCTGGTGCTCCAAGACTTGGCAGGCTTCCTGTGTGTCGCATCTAAGTCTCCTCCTCCTCCTCCTCCTCCTCCTCCTCCTCCTCCTCCTCCTCTTCTTCTTCTTCTTCTTCTTCTTCTTCTTCTTCTTCTTCTTCTTCTTCTTCTTCTTCTTCTTCTTCTTCTTCTTCTTCTTTTCATTTGGTTTTTTGAGACAGGGTTTCTCTGTATAACCCTGGCTGTCCTGGAACTCACTTTTTAGACCAGGCCATGAACTCAGAAATCTGCCTGCCTCTGCCTCCCAAGTGCTGGGATTAAAGGCGTGTGCCACCACCTCACAGCTAAGTCTCCTCTTCTTAAAGCAAGCTCGGGAGAAGGTCATTGTATTCATGGGCCCAACTTTGTTCATAGCTCTCCCAACCCATGAACTCCCAAAATATAAGCAAATGGATGATTCCCTCCTACACTCACATGTATCTCAGTTCGGCTATACAACTGGTTTTAATGAATGAAACAATGGTCAATGTTATGCAAGCAGATGGTTAAAGAGCTTTTGTATATTGGGGCTGACTCTCCCTGGCTGACCTTGGAACCTCTGTGGAAGCAAGCCCTAGCTTCAGGCTATTAAGTCTGGTAATGAAAAGCATGTGATACCTTTACTCACTCACACTTTTAACACCTGAAGCCTAGATTTTCAGCCAAGTACTAAAAGCCAAAGTGACATGATCAAACCTGACTAGGACTAGTGGGAGTTCCTCCCTGCAGAACCCACCCAAATTTTATGAACCGTATCTATCTATCTATCTATCTATCTATCTATCTATCTATCTATCCATCTAAGCTTCTGGTCTTAAGGCTTTATTTTTCAGAAATAGATAATTAGTGAAAAAACTAGTACTTAATGGTGGCATAATTCTTAAAAAACAGAAAACAGTCTTATGGCTTTAGAATCAGGTGGCTGATGAATGCTATGTAAAACAGTGAACACACTGCTGTTGAGTTCATGGTAACAAAACTGCAGCAGGCTAGAAAACACATCATTCTGAGTGAGTTAGTTCTGGGACAGTTTAGGAAAACATCACTGATAGTAACTAATAAATTTCTGGATTGGGTGAATGTGATGGCCTCACTGAAAGTCAGACATTTTAATTGACTCCTTTTAGCTGTCCATCATAAGGTACTAGTAAGGATAGATGCACTTAAGGAAGTAGTGAGGGGCCAGAACATGCTGAAAAGAAAGAGCATTGTTCCTTATCTTCTATCTCCCCAGTCAATAAAAAAAAAAAAAAAAAAAAAAAAAGTCAACATAAGAAATGGCTTCAGGGTAAAGATCAAATCATTGTGTGACTGTAAGTTTCTTTGTTAAGAACTCTGAAATCTCTAAGGTTGTGGTTAATGCTTTCAGACAAAAGTGGCTTTTAAGGCTTGGAAGGTTATGTTCATCAGCAGGCTGACACACCATGGCAAAAAGGAGCCGTTCATGGGCTTATTGTGGATGAGCTTCCGTGGCACCAAAGGAACCTAGCATTGGCTTTCTCAGAGGCTCTCAGAAGGCTAAAGTCACTTGTACAAACAGAAGTGCCACTATCTTAGACTAAAATGTTCACATTGGGTCAAGACAGAAAAGATAATCCTGGGATCCAAACTTCTATAGGAATGGAGGCTGAGGTTAGAGAAGAAATTCAGCTGAATATAGAGGACATTTCTCAATTTTCTGAAAAGGAAATACTATTTGCAAATTTGAATTAAGGGTTGTAAAGAATAGTAAGCTGACCACCAAACCCACAGAACAGTAAAAAGCCAGTAGGAACAGTCTTAGCATTATCAAGTAGAATTCCCTCACCTTGGTGTTCTAGTATCCAAATGGAAGCCTGCATGGATTTTAGAATCTCTATGAGTGGGTAAGGGTGCTTATGTGCTATGGTGCATATGTGAACATAGGGAAAACTTTCAGGGACTACCATGTGGTTTCCAGGGTTTGAATGCAGATCATTAGGCTTGGCAGCAAGTGCCTTTACCCATGGAGCATTCTTGTTAGTTTTAAATGGTAGTTGTAAACTGATGAATTTAAGAAGCACCGAATTCATAGCAAAAACTCATTCTGGAGGGGTTAGCAAAATGGCTCAGAGGATAAGAGCACTGATAGCTCTTCCAAAGGTCCTGAATGGAAATCCCAGCAACCACATGGTAGCTCACAGCCACCTGTAATGAGATCCGACACCCTCTTCTGGTATGTCAGAAGACAGCTACAGTGTACTTATGTATAATAATAAATAAATCTTTGAGCCAGAGTGAGCAGGGACTAAGCAAGCCAAGTTGACCGGAGTAAGCTGGACGAACTGGAATGAGGGAGGTTGACTGGAGCGAGCAGATGTCCTAAAAATTCAATTCCCAACAACTACATGAAGGCTCACAACCATCTGTACAGCTACAGTGTACTCAGATACATAAAATAAATAAATAAATCTTTTTAAAAAAATCATTCTAGGTCATGACAAGCAAACTGCAGCCCAAAAATCAAATTTAGTCTACTATGCTATTTTGTACAACCTGCAAAGATCTGAAAATGATTGGAGAAGCTGGATGCAGATGCCTGTAATTCTAGCTCTTGGGGAACTGGGATGGGCAAGAAGATCTCGAATCTGAGGCCAACCTAGGCTATCTACTGAGTTTCAGGCTACCCTGGGCTACATAGCAAGCCCCTGTCACCATCAAAGGAAAAAAAAAAAGTCAGAAAACAGCAAAACATGGAAGAAAAAAGAGAGAGGAAAAATTAAAAGATGAAAATATTTTATGAATGAACAATACAAATTGAAATTTTAGTTTAGAAATAAATAAACTTTACTTGAACATGTTGGTTTCACCCTTCAGGGACCAACTTGGATATTTGTGGCAGAGTCCATGTCACCTACAAAAAGTGAAGTGTGTGCTATCTGATTCTTTACAGAGAATCTGAGGAGCTCTGCTCCAGGAGTGACTCACAATTATTTATACGTGGTCAAAGGGAACCTAAGCCTGACATGAGGAAGGAAAATGGGCGTGCTGTGTCTTGGCACCCACTTGTGAGCTTCAGGCCATCAGCTGTACCCAACTGAGACAGCCTAGGCTAGAGCTTGGGGAAATTCGTCAGAAAGTGAGCGTGTACAACTCCCAGCCAACAACTGCCCCTCAGTGAAGAAAAGTGTGGTACTGAAAAAAAGTCTGCCTAAGAGTCTGGGTTCACAGTAGCTCTCTACCTCCTTCTGCATGTCAAAGACGTAGCAACACAGGCACAAACACAACATAGCAACAGAACTATGGCTTTTGTAATCCAACAGTTCCCTACTGCATTAAGGGAATTTAAGTTTTCATCAAAGCAATCTTCCTGTTAATATTCCCCAGGCACAGACACTGTGAAAGAGAGGGTGACAGAAGCCTGGAAACAAGTGACTAATGTCACTTTTATGGCCTTACTTTCTTTCCTTACCTCTTTTCTAGTTAAACTTGAATCTGACTGGCAGTGAAGCAAGAGGCAGGATGTTGCCACCAGCTGAAGGCCCATGACACCAAACCCAGACTCTTTGCTGACTGTTCTAGGTGTGAAGAGAAAAGCCAGCAAGACAGGGCAAGCAGCCATGAAATGAGGCAAAGAGAAAGAAGAGGAGGAAGAAAGGACAAAACCTCCAAACCAAACCCTATTATTCTAACCTCTTTACACTTAATCAGCTATAGTACCGAAGACTTGCAGCTACCAGAGGATTGCAGAAAAACAATACTCACTGGACCTATCATCCTAGCTACTCAAGAAGGTGAGGCAAGAGGAGCTATTCAAGGTCTTCCTGAGCTGTAAGGTGAGTTCAAGGCCTCCCTCAGCAACTTACTGATAGCCCGTCTCAAAGTACAAAGTATAAAGTCTGAGGAAGAAGCTCAACAGTAGGGAGCTTGCTTACAATACACAAGGTTAAAGCCCAAATAAATAAGAATCAGTCTACTGGATTGAGGATACCTAACACACGAGAGGTTCTAGATTTGATCTTTAGTGTTGAGATAGAGGGAAAAAATCAGTTCATTTTAGGGGATAAGGGGATGACTCCAGGGGTAAGAGTGCTTTCTGTGCAAGCATGAGGACTTGAGTTTGCATCTTCAGCATCTATGTAAAAGTAAGGCATAGCCCTGTATACCTGGAACCCAAACACTGAGAACAGCAGAGACCAGTGGATTCCTGGAGCCTTCTGGCTAACAAGCTTAGCCACACAACAGAACCTTGGGGTCAGTGAGAGATTTTGCCTCAGAGAGGCTGAAAGTCCAGAGCAGGATTCATATCATCTCCTCTGGCTTCTTCCCATGCGCATCCACATGTTCATCACACACAAACGTGCACGTGCGTGTGCGCACACACACACACACACACACACACACACACATCCACTTTTTATTGTCACCATTTACATAAAATTCTAAATGACAGCTATGATCAAAATATTCTTTGCATCCTCAGCAAACCTTACCCAGCCAACCTCATTCTGTCTCCTGGTACTGCACTTGTATTTTAGCCCAGACTCTACAATGTGTATCCGTTTTTTCCATTCCTAAGGAGGCTTTAAAGCCAGCCTCAAAAAGACAATTGGATCAAAAAGAAATAGAGACACTCAGGAAGCACTGAACAGCAGCTGGCTTTGCTGGAGGCTGTGCAGGGAAAGCCACAGTTTTCCAATCACTCTCTCCAGTCCAGACCTCTTCTCTCTTGCTCTGAAGTCCTTGAACTCTTTCCTCACTTTCCATCACCTGAACCTTTCTTTTTCACCTCAGACTCTGATTCCACCATTAGTGCTTCTGCTCCTTTCTGTAGAGAAATGTTTCTGGTTTGTTGCCTTACCTGTTGCTTTCTCCATAAACCAGAGTGAGAAAAATGTTCTTGGGATTCATGAACCTAAAAGGTCAAAGTTGGGTTTAAACATATAAGTAACAATGAATTGACTTACCAAGTCACCCCAAGACTGATGGTGTGGACCACACAGTAAAATACTCATAGGGCATTTATTACAGCACCCACTTAAAATAAACTATAGAAAAATCAAAAGCATTAAAGCAGAGAGGGAAAGGGTTCTCCAGGACTTTCTTTTTATTTACATCATACCTCCTGCAAGAAGGACATATTTCACGTATTAGTTTAGCATTTCTGATTTCTGATCTTATAGAGTTTTAACACCAATGAAGAATCCTGATAAACTAAAAGAAAGAAGGCTAATACTTTGAGAGTCCAGAGCCACGTAAAGTGCTTTCCATGGAGTGAGCTCGCTGGAGTACTCCTCCTTAGAGGAGTTGCTTATAGTGAAATTCTCCAATAGTAAAGTGCAATAAAAGGCCTAAATTGCTTTGGCACAATTCAGTGAGATTTCACTGCATTTACTGAAGTGTGCCTTTCCCCACAAGCATGTGCAGCTCCTAATGACGCACTTAGTACTCGGCTGGGGCAAAGTGCCTATAGCCAACAGCATTTGCACAGAGCTCAGGAATGAGGAAGCCAAATGGATCCCCTTTTTGCAGGCTGAAGTGACAGGACACTGCTGTGTGAGGTTTAGCTCCTCCCAATAACGATTCCCACAGACAGAATCAAGAGCAAAATAGTTAATTTGTTAGGTTTTCCATTGTCAGTGTCTGGCTTCAGCAAAGAATGCTATGTAAGCTTGGTGGTATATGCATGTAATCTCAGTTCTCAGACAACAGAAAAAGTCTTTCACTGTTTAACATAGCCTCAGGACTTTCCCAAGCACAAGGCACTTTCTCAAATGCATGCTCTCTATTGGCTGAAAATCTGGCTCATGTCCTGTAGTCAACCATGTGTACTGTGTTAGAGTGGCAGGTTATATTTGTTCCCTCTGTGAATCTCTTCAGTTATGGGCTACTATGAAATTGCTTGGTCCCTACCCTAACACTCTCCTATTATTGAAGGACCGTGTTTAGTTATTACCTCTTCACTTATGCCTCACCTCTTCAAAAATGCTTTTGTTGTACATTAAAATGCTATGGGTTTTTTTTTTTTTGTATCAGCCTCCATTACAGTATTTGAAACCATTGTTAAACAAATTACAGGCAAATTTCTATTCTTGTTTGGGTAGTATTAGGGATTGAACCTGGGGTCTTGTGCATGCTAGGCAAGCATTCTACCACTGAGCAATTACCTGACTTTTTTTAAATCTTGCATTTTTAGACAAGCTATCACTAAGTTGCCCAAGCTATCATGAGCTTGCAATCTTCCTGCCTCAGTCTCCCAAGTAGCTGATATTACATACCTGTGCCATGAAGCTAAGCAAATTTCTCCCTTGTTTTTTTTTTGTTTGTTTGTTTTTTGTTTTGTTTTTGTTTTTGTTTTAAGAATAAACGTCTTACCTCCTTGATGAACAGTTAGGCCTACTTAAAATTTGGAATATTGTGCTCGCTTCGGCAGCACATATACTAAAATTGGATGATACAGAGAAGATTAACATGGCCCTTGCACAAGGATGACATGCAAATTAGTGAAGTGTTCCATATTTTTTGGATCATAGGTCCCCTAATGAAGGAGCTAGAGTAAGTACCCAAGGAGCTAAAGGGGTCTGCAACCCTATAGGAGGAACAATGATATGAACTAACCAGTAACCCCCAGGGCTGTGTCTCTGGTTGTATATGTAGCAGAGGATGGGAGAAGAGGCCCTTGGTCTTGCGAAGATCATATGCCCCAGTACAGGTGAATGCCAGGGCCAGCAATCAGGAGTGAATGGGTTGGGGAGCCGGGTGGGGGGGGTATTGGGGGCTTTGGAATGTAAATGGCATTTGGCATTTGAAATGTAAATGAAGAAAGTATCTAATAAAAAAATCTGGAATATTATATACCTATCTGTTATCAGATGTATGAACATTAGAGCCATACTTTGGGGAGTCTCTCTCTCTCTCTCTCTCTCTCTCTTTCTCTCTCTCTCTCTCAAAATTAGAATTCTGTAGGGTCTAGTATTGTAGTTCGTTGGTACAGTGCTTACCTAGCACACGTAAGCTCTGAACTTCATTCCCAAAGTCACAAAAAAATACAAATGAAATTAAAACTAACGGTGACTTGTTCATGGAGTGTACTATAAATCCGGTGTGAGCAAGACAGGTTTTATGTAACACCCCAGTAACCCCAGGTGATCCACGGGATACACAGAGACCAGGCTGGACTGCAGAATGAGACCCTATTGTGAAAAAGGAAACAGAAATCAAGTATGATCAGAACAACCCAAACACTTCAAGACTAAAATCTTCGTTCAAATGACTCATGGGGCCTTCCTTCAGTCTTTTCTGAAAGCTGTACAGTGAGCAGCCAACAGGCACAGCTGAGCAGCCATTGGCTTATAGGACAAATTCCTGCCCTCCCCCAACCCCCTATGTGGCTATTTCCTAGCCAACGCTACCCTTGTGAAGAGAGAAGAGGTGTCTGGTGTCTGCCTTCCCTCTAGGGTTGCCGCTCCGGGAGAAGGGAGCCCCGCCCGCCCGCTAGCAGCATGGACCAAGGAAATTTTTCTTAGGCATTCAGAGTCCCTGACTGGCATCACCTCCCAGGACACCGAATGCTTCCTTTCTTGTTTTAATCCTCTTAAGTTCTTTTTCTCATTCCGGGGGTGGCTCGCCGGGTTTCTAGTGCCTAGAGGGGAGCCTCACCCGTTGGCCCAGAGAGGCTTTCAAGTTTATGGCCCATTGGAGGTGCAGGCAGGAGGTGCTGCGCGGGGCTGCGGAACTAATCAGTAATCTTAACACCACCACCGTCCAGCCTGCGTTTGTGGATGTTGAAATGTCACCGGGTATTTTAATTGTGAGGACAGAGGAAATCGGTCTTATGAATCACTGATCAATTCTATGATTTCTGAAGTCCACAAAAATCACTCCTCAGAAAAAGACCAACTCAAGTCAGAAAGAACTGAAAAGAAAATTCTTTGCTCAAGAAACAAAATCGAAGCGGAGGGCATTCAATGTACTGCAAAAATTGCTAGTGAAACAAAGCAGCAGTCTGCATGTTCAGTTATGGCTCGTAGGAACCTATACTGAGGGTCCATACTCAAGGTTAATCACAGAACCATAGAATGTGGACACAGCACAGCAACAAAACAGAGAAATTTTAATCAGGAACAAAGATTACCATAATCCTCATGATGGGCTTCCTTTGCAAAGATGAGATATTTGTAGAGGACAAACTTCTGTAAAAACAATAGGAACAGTGTGCCAAATTAGCCTGAGAAACATCTGATAGGCTGAGAAAATACTGAGAGAAACTTTGTCTGTGGACAGGTAAACCAGCCTTTCCTCTGCATCTGGTTGGCTTGGTTAAATTAGTCTAAGGCTGAAAATTAAAGTCGTTGAGGATAAGTGTTTCTTCATGCTTCATGCTTTCTTATATGTAAGAAATTACCTCATTAAAAAATTAAATAACTCACTCTCCTAAGACTGTCTTATTTTTTCAGGCATTTTTGTGGTATAATTATTACTGTAAAACCTCTTTTCCATTCATTTAATTTTCCTGGGGATTGGGAGAAAAGTCCACACAAATATTGCACAACAAAAATCATAAGCAGTTATAGAGAAGATTTACTGTTTGGCAATAATCACACTGGTTTCAATAACTATAGCACATACTCCAGGGGGAAAAATACATGGGTAAGAATTTTCATGTGTCATACACCTACTAGACTGGGCACAGCCACAGGACAAACAAGGTCCTTTTGTCCTGAGTACCCTTCAAGAGAAGTATTGAGGAAGAATGGAGGTTACTTCTCTGAAGAATATTCCAGACATTTGTAAGAATGCTAGATGAAAAAGTCAGTATCACACCAAACAAAGGTAAGTGGTAATGATAAAAATAAGTGGTGAAAAATAAATGTAACGTGTGAGCAAGCAGAGCAAGCATTATAGCACATGCCAGTAACTAGAGAGTTTGGCAGATGGAAGCAGAAGGATTGTGAGTTCAAGGCCAGACTGAACAATATAGTTGGACCTTGTCTCAAAATCAAAATATTTTTAAGAAGTAATTTGCAAGAAATTAATATATTAAGATCAGAGACAACCTTATGAATTATAAATAGAAGCTAAAATTGTATACCTTGTTGATTGTGATACCGAGAACATAAGATTTTACTATATAACTCACTTTTGTGCCAAAATCTGTTATATTTACCATGATCCATTTGTTTAGCAGATCATGCTTGAAACTCTGCAAGACAGAGTAGAAAAAAAGCTGCAAAGATAAGAATAAGGTGCCTTTCTATGGAGCCTAACCCCTTGTTGAACCAATATACATAACATCCTATATGAACAGACCACTAGCACTTCCACGATAATAATACTGTAATAATAACTTTGCATTTGTTGAAAGCTTTTCACTGAACAAAGTGCTTTCCCATTTATTATAGTCTCTTTGATATTCTCCCAAATAGTAAACATTCAACTTTGGGCCCTGAGGAAATTGCGGACTTCATTCAAAAGCTGCTCGGCTACATGGCTTTGTATAAGAGAAGAGCACCAGTCAGTGAGTACTTTGCTCACAAATAGAAGCTTTGCTTTTCATGTAGCATGATAAAACAGCATTCTCGTGGAATATGAAATCAGTTTTAAATTGCTGTGAATCAATTGAAAAAAAAAAGCTTTTTGAAATAACAAATTGTTTATCTTGGAGATAATTCTGCAAATCAACAAATTGATGTTTTGATGAAAATAGCTAGCAGTCTACCAAATCTATTTCTCTTCATTCCTGGGCATATGACTTCCATGAGAGACCATGTTTCCTAGCACCCACTGTAAACTAGACCTTGAAGAGAAAGGACCAGCTCCTTGCCCTGAACTGAGCATGTTTCCTTGTGTCCTAGCAAACTAGAGGAGAGGCAGTTAGTTCTACCTTATCTATGCAGATGGCAACAGCACCCTGACAGTGGCTTGTATTCGCTGATGGAAGACATCTGATCACTTAAATGATGTCAGGGAGACAAGTGGCCCAGTGCTATTCTCCAGTGTGAGAAAATAAACTTCTATGTTCTTCAGGTGTACACATACACATTATATTCATACATACTTACATGCATACACATGTACATACATGCACACAAATTTACCATTACCAAAGAATATTTTCCTCTGGCATACAAAAGGAATTTTACTGCAGTAAGTGTTGTGACAACCCTTACAATGTTAGCCATACCAGAGGTTGAGACAATTCTGTAAGGCTTGCCATGGGAATTTTAAAAATGCATTTATGAGGAGATTGTTACAACCAGTAGTGGTGTGATTCTTCAGTGCAGCAGAGCCTTTGTCAACACATGGTGAGCTTAACCCAGGGAGTTAGGATGCTGGGATCACCAAAGCTGCTGAAATCAGAGGATTTTAGGTTCATGTCCATGCCAAAGAAGAATAGAAAAGCAGATGCAAACAAAGCAAATGAAGCAGATATGTTAAGAAAAAGGGAAACTCTCAAACAGAAATACGGAGAGAAACAAAGACAGCCTAGTTTAGCATCCTTCTGAGGTTGAGACTTAGAGCAAGAATGGGATGGACATCAAGATAATCTTTGTCGAGACTGGTCATTCTTGGAGTGGATTGCATGCCAAACCAGTGAGCTGTCTACATACCCTTTGCATAGCTATTCAGCCCTGCCAGAAAGGTGACTCAATGTTGCTCATCCAATAATGAGAGTGTTCATGAGTCATGGTGTTCTTTTTCCACTGTCTCCCTCAATTAGTTTTTCTCACTCTGTAGGCTTTTCATCCAGTCAAGACCCTTTTTGGTTTGGGAACTATGTGATTAGCTTATGATTTAACAAGGGTCATCATCCTAGCTGTTTATGGAGAGCTCACTCTTGTCTTTTTTTTTTTTTTTAGCATCTTTCTTTATTCATATGAAAAATTCTTTTTTAATTAGATATTTTATTTATTTACATATTTTATTTATTTACATTTAAAATGTTACCTCCTTTCCTGGTTTTACCTCCTAAAACTCCCTATCCCATCCCTCCTCCCCCTGCTCACCAACCCACCCACTCCCAATTCCCTGTTCTGGCATTCCCCTACACTGGGGCATCTAGCCTTCACAGGACCAAGGGCTTCTCCTCCCATTAGGATGTCCCACAAGGCCATGCTTGGCTACATATGCAGCTGGAGCCATGGGTCTCTCCATGTGTACTCTTTGGTTGTTGGTTTAGTCCATGGGAGCTCTCAGGGTACTGGTTGGTTCATATTGTTGTTCCTCCTATATGGCTTCAAGCACCTTCAGCTCCTTGGGTCCTTTTTCTAGCTCCTCTATTGGGGATCTTGTGCTCAGTCCAATGGTTGGCTGAGAGCATCTACCTCTGTATTTTTCAGGTACTGGCAGTCTCTTAGGAGTCTCTTAGGGGATCAGGTTCCTGTGAGCAAGCACTTGTTGGCATCCATAATAGTGTCTGGGTTTGGTGACTGTATATGGGATGGATCCCCAGGCGCAGCAGTCTCTGGATGGCCTTTCCTTCAGTCTCTGCTCCACACTTTGTCTCTGTATTTCCTCCCATGGGTAATTTGTTCCTCTTTCTAAGAAGGACCAAAGTATCCATGCTTTGGTCTTCCTTCTTCTTGAGCTTCATTTGGTCTATGAATTGTATCTTGGGTATTCCGAGGTTTTGGACTAATATCCACTTATCAGTGAGTACATACCATGTGTGTTCTTTTGTGATTGGGTTACCTCACTCAGGATGATATTTTCTAGTTCCCTCCATTTGCCTAAAATTGCTCCTGTCTTAGTCCTAAGATTAATATTCATCCAGGTGGGGCATGCCTATAAGCTCATTACTTGGGATGTGGAGGTAGGAGGATATGAAGCTGGGGGCTATCCTAAGCTTGATAGTGAGAACTTGTCTGGAAAAAACAAAAACAAAAACAAAAAACCCAAGAGCATAATTAAGGAGAGATTAATATTTAAATTGATTTATTTAAAGATTAACTAGTAAATGAGTATATTATCTTAAATTTAAAATGACTAGTTACAGAATAAATTATTTGTGTTCTTTTCAATCTATTTCAAATTCAGTGATAAGAAGTATGCAAAATCCCCAGTCAAAATTAACAGTCTCTTTATTGACTGAGTGCATAGACTGCCTGTGGCTTTGAGGACATGAACACAGATTGGGATGAGTTGGCACATTCCATTTGACATGACAATATTGTGGTTAATGCCAAACCACAGAGTTCATTGACTTCTTGGGTTACTTTATAAATACAAACTGTTGGTTTGAAAGCCCAGGATAGATGGTTTAGTAAAATTGATCAAAACTCACTAGTGAGGAAGGAACATCGGAGCTTCTCCCACAAGACACACAAAGTATTTGGCCAGGATCACAAAATCACAGCCAGGAATCTGCTAGCAAATCAAAATTTCTTTAGAGAGGATTACACTTTGGAATCACACTGGATTCTTCTTTTTCTTCTTTTTTTCTTTTTTGGTTCTGAGATAGGCTCAGTCACTTTAATCTAGTGTTTTAGGATTTGATTGCACTGGTTCTTGTCACTTCATTATAAATGAGAAAGGTTTTTAGTCATGCTGAAGGAGATATTTATATGGAAATAGAGGATGTTTTGCATTGACAATACTATTACTCCTGGGACTGAAGTACATATGACTTTCTGACTGCTACATTATCCTCTAAAAAGAATTTTTTTTAAAGAACCAATGACACTATGTATTTTGAATATAAATGTTCTTCTTCCTACTTTAAGTTAATGTTCAAAATGGAACAAGAGAAGAATATGAAGTATTTTGTCTAACATAAATAACTCTATATTCACCCAAACCATATTTGATCATGATTATTTGAAGAAAAAATACTTCACTACAATAATTGCCTACAATCCCAGTGTTTGATTAGTTTTCTTTTCTGAAATCTTATGCCCAATCTAATATTACAAATTAATCTAGAGACTGATTTTCTAAGAACAGACTCAGAGGATAGAAGTTAAAAGTCCTTCTGAATATCAAAGGCTATGTGAGCCAGGTCAGAAGTTTAACTGAGGGTTCTTTCCAAAGGTATAGATCCAGAATCCACCATCTTCATAAATTCATTCACTAAGTTCTGTCTGTGTGAAAGAAGGTGATACCTGTTAGAATAAGAGTGAAGAGGCATGAAATGCTGGCACTGCCCTAGGAAAACTTTCAGACAAAAAGAAAAGACAGGCAAGAGTTCTGAGAAATAATTAATTTGGGCCTCTAAGTGGTCCTACGGCATTATCTTTGACTCATTTAGACAGAAGTTTCATTTTATATCTATTTACACAGGAAGTAGTTTCAAATATCCATTGAATATTCTTCTTTTAAAATGCCCCAGAGAGGGGCTGGTGAGATGGCTCAGCGGGTAAGAGCACTGGACTGCTCTTCCGAAGGTGATAAGTTCAAATCCCAGCATCCACATGGTGGCTCACAACCATCCGTAATGAGATCTGGCGCCCTCTTCTGGAGTGTCTGAAGACAGCTACAGTGTACTTACATATAATAAATAAAATAAATCTTAAAAAAAAAAAAATGCCCCAGAGAGGGGGTAGAAAGATGCTTTAACAGTTAAGACCATATTCTGTAACTGCCCAGGACCCTGAGTTGGGTTCTTGACATCCATGCTCACAAACGCCTGTAACTAGTTCTAGAGGAGTTGATTCTCTGGCTTCCCTGAACACCTGCACTCACATGCACATTAATATATAGACAGTCACATAATTAAAACTTAAAAAAAAATACATTTTTTTTAAGTGGAGTTGCTGTCTTAGTCAGGGTTTCTATTCCTGGACAAAACATCATGACCAAGAAGCAGCTGAGGAGGAAAGGGTTTATTCAGCTTACATTTCTACATCACTGTTCATCACCAAAGGAAGTCAGGACTGGAATTCAAGCAGGTCAGGAAGCAGGATCTGATGCAGAGGACATGGAGGGATGTTCTTTACTATCTTGCCCCCTAGCTTGCTCAGCCTGCTCTCTTATAGACCCAAGACTATCAGCCCAGAGATGGCACCACCCACAAGGGAACCTCACCCCTTGATTACTAATTGAGAAAATGCCTTGCAGCTGGATCTCCTGGAGACATTTCCCCAACTGAAGTTCCATTCTCTGTGATAACTCCAGCCTGTGTCAAGTTGACACAAAACTAGCCAGTACAGTTGCCTTTGAGGTCTCGTGAGATGGTTCAGTAGGTTAAAAAACAAACAAACCAATAAACCAAACAAACAAAACAAACAAACAAACAAAAACCTCTTGCCATAAAGTGTAAAACCCTGAACTCAATCCCTGAGACACACAGGGCTAAAGTAAGAAATGACCCCTC